>HF970617.1:250349-273973 GCA_000604205.2 Neurospora africana FGSC 1740
GGGGAAGCTGCTTGAGCCCCGGGGCTCTCGGGACTCTTGGGACCTTGGGAGCTCGACATCTTTGCGACTGTGCCTGGTAAACTGAAATGAAGAGAAAGCGCAAGAATTGGACCATGGATTTGAGAAGCGAACGAGTGTGCCGATGGGTGAGCCTTTATCCAGGAAATGTGGGAGGGGTATCGCACGGCGAGGACAAAACCGTAGAATTTCCCGGCAATGTCCACTGTGAAAAATGCAGAGAGATCCTCTGAGGTGAAACCGAGTCGGGGACGGTAACCGCCCACGAGTGAGCATCGCCAATGGGAACCCATCGTGGACTACAGGGTCTGGGGAAATCCTTTCGGCTCGGTTCATTCTCACTGGCTTGACTGGGTACACCTGAGAATGGTACTGGCCGCGTACACGGTGTCGAACAGAGTGATTGAGACGTTACCCCGCAGTGGCCGAGGTTGTGGTTCGATAGAGCTCCCAAAAGCCCCGGTCTCGTCCATTGGGTGACATTTTACCCTTGTAAAATGCAACGGGTCAACTTGCGGTCGGTCATCCATGTGAACGTTCGGGGGCGTGCCGGCAGTGCGAGTGAGCAGAACGCAAGTTACCATAGGGAGACGGATGTTGGTCCTGTCTATATCCGTTAGCGATGATCATGTGAAAAGGGGAGGTAAACCGACAAACACCATACCCCCGCGGCTTTGTCGGCTTTCAGCCTTGGAATGGGTGTGATCGCGAGAAGGGTGCAGGGCTGGGTGTCGTCAAATGTTGACCCCGCTTAACAGTCCTACGACCACTGTTGGAACCCCAGCCGCGACACAAAATGGCCAGAGAATCCATAAGTAATGAAGAGCTCATGAGAGCGCCTGAATACAACCACGAATTTGAAGAAGGACATCAGTTTGGTGTTGTGAAAGGAGGAAGTGATCGCCAGGAACAACGTGGGAGATGGAGACAAAAAAAGCGTCTCCACGGGTGACGCGGACCGGTATACCTAGCGGGGTGCCTGCGCCGATCACATCGATTACATCATACATCCATGAACACTGTTCTGATCAAGGGAAACAATAAACGACGCGACAGAACCGCATAGCACCAGGCAAGAAAACTGAAGAACGAGGTACTGTCAGGATCAACAGAAATTGATTTACCGTTAATATCACCTTCGTCGCTCAAACACCAACATGGAGACCCAACAAGTCCATTGTCTCGAGCTCGACCCCAGCAAGCGGATCCCTCTCCTCAAACACCACCACGGTCATTCGCATGACCACGGCCCCGAACCCGTCCTTCCCGTCGCCAACATCAAGACCCATCCCACCAAAGCGTCGACAGGTGCAGAAAACGGGAGCGTCTACTTTATCGGCAACGCCACCACGGTAATCGAATGGCACGGCATCCGCATCCTCACTGACCCCAATTTCCTGCACGCCGGCGACCACGTCCACCTGGGCCCGGGTGTCACCGCGGAACGTCTCAAGAACCCAGCCGTCGACATTGACGCCTTGCCTCCGCTCGACTGCATTCTCTTGTCCCATTACCACGAAGACCACTTCGACAAGCTGGTGGAGGAGAGTCTGAACAGGGATTTCCCCATCATCTCCACTCCACATGCGAAGCAGGCATTGGCTGGCAAGGAAGACCCGTTCGAGGCCGTTTACGACTTGGACTTTTTCCAGTCCATCCTTCTTCCTGTGGCCAACTACAAGGGCGATACGGGAGGGAAGAAGCCCGTGGTCAAGGTGACGGGCATGCCGGGGAAGCATGTACCTCCCGGTCCACTGGCAGCTGCAAATGAATTGCTAGGAGCTGTCCCACCGACCAATGGCTGGTTGATTGAGTTGAATTACTCGGCTGATGGATCAGAGGACAGAGGCGAGACGGGGTATCGCATCTACATTTCGGGCGACACGCTGTTTGTGGACGAGCTGAAGGAGATTCCGCAGCGGTTGAAGGACGAGAAGATTGATCTGATGCTGGTTCACTTGGGTGGCACTACGATTCCGGGACCAAAGTTGCCGCTGCTTATGGTGACGATGGATGCGGAGCAGGGAGTTAAGCTGATGCAGTTGATGGACCCGGACGTGACGATTCCGGTGCACTTTGATGATTACAGTGTGTTCTTGTCCGGCTTGGATGATTTTAAGGAGGCAGTTACAAAAGCGGGACTCGGTGAAAGGGTTGTGTACCTGGATAGAGGTGATCAGTATCGGTTTAATGTGCGTGGAATTTGACATTGAAGCTGATGTTGTTTGAGAGGTTGGTCAGATAGCTTGCTTCATATTGAATCAACGATAAGATAAGAAGCTCCCCAGAAGAGCACATGCTTTCCCCGCATTCCCGCGAATCAGTGGGTATGATTGGACAATGCCTTGCAGTGCTTGATGATGTCATGACCATAACGTCACATCAAGTAAGTACCTCTTGGGCCATCCGAGCTCCAAGCTTGTTCCTTCAACTTGCCCCAAACACCCAAACAAAATACGGGCAGCTTTCCTATCCCCAGATTGAATATTCTTTCGAGCTTCCATCCTTCAATCATTTGAACACTGCAAAAAATCACAACTCGAAAACACCACAGGAAACTTTCTTAAACAACCAGTAACAATGAACCGCTTCGCCTCCCGCACCCTTTTCCGGGCCATCGCAGCGCCCCGCATTACCCTCCCCGCGGGCGCCGTCGCACCCCTCCACATCTCCCGCCATCTCCAATCCACCGGCGGCTACGGCAACACCACGACCTCGGGTCAATCCACGGGCACCTCCTCTCCGAAATCCTCCGAGGACGCCTCTGCCCAATCAGGCGGCTCCCGCTCCAAGGAAGCCGTCGAGACGGGCTCTTCGCCCACCGGCGGCCAGATCCCCAACACTCCCGAAGGCAAGGGGAAGTCCAGCTCCGGTCAGCCCAACTCCTCAACCTCAGACTCCGACAAGTTCGCCATGCCGGACGCTCTAGCGAGCGGCGACGCCCGCGGCCGCACCGGTGGCGGCGAGCCCCTCTCGAGCTCCCATCAAGGCGCACCGGCCCAGCCCAAGATTAGCAACGCTAGCGTTCCTGGGAACAAGCCCAAGCTGACCAAGGAGCAACAGGCCGAGGTGGACGAGCACAATAGGGACTTTGAGCATAAGCATGGGAAGGCGGAGAAGGCGGAGGATGATAAGGTTGACGCTAAGTTTTGGGGCGGTGGTGGGAGGCGGTTGAAGGAGGACTAAGTGCGGATTGACATGGAACGGAGCTACGTATGGAACGAAGCCATGAAAGGGAGCCATGAAGCGGATTCTTAGGCGTCTGTGACGGGGGATCATTGTGAAGAGCGTTGTAAATGGTTGTGTGTTTAGGGCCTTGGCCAGATTATCAACATTCTGGTCCAAGAATACCTCATCTTTCCTTGCGGTGCTACCTACCGACTGACAGGGGCAGTGCATGCATGGAAGTTGAAGTGTACCACTTAGACCGGAGAATAAACGGCAAAAGCCGTTCCGTGGATGTCCTGAGCCGTGCGGAATGCGGAAGGCGGATTGGGAGTCCAACTTTCAAGTTTCAAATACTACATCTTCAAAACGACATTCGAATCTCCCACTCGCTATCTCACCTGCGCAGCCTTCGAACCCAATGCCCATAAGACCCAACCGCTGCTATGTCTTGGTGGAAGAGGACCACATGCCGACTCCCTCGAGAAGGGTGTGTAACGGCTGCTACCGGACTGAGATGGAAAGCCCAAAGTCAGGACGCAGAGAGCACAGCTCCAAAAAGCTTGGGAGCTTTGGGCCGGCATCCGGGTTCGGCGGATACTCTGTTCAGCAATCCATGAGTCTTTGCCTTGCATAGTTTCTTGTCATCACTAGCGTAGCGTTTCCTACATTATACTTTTGGCGTCTGTTTTGCTTTTGGCCTTTGCCTAAGCGTTTCTGGTTACTTATACCCTTCTGTTCTTCATTGCCATCGGAAAACAGATGCTTACATTCATACCAAACCGCTTCGACTTTCTTTGACTGAAGACACGTCAGCGTGTAGGACATTACAATCCGATCTTTGTTTGCCATCCAACCGGAAATCAGCCTGTTGACGGAATTCGTGATACAGCATAGTGGAGGTATGAATGGTAGGAACGCAAGGACACTGACAACTCGCACCCACCCGCCCGAAATCTAAACGCACCTCACCTTTGCCCAACAACATAAGTACCGTACGCCAAGATTACGCTACGTATAGTAAAACCACTCGAGTCCCCAAACAACTTAAGGAATACATAGGTAAAGATTGCGGCTTCTCTCTTTGACTTCTGGCAAAATCGGATTAACCACCGGCTTAATTCCGAGAGCGTTTCAAGGATCGGACCCTGCCAATTGGCACACCCTAAGTGACCGTTTCTAACAATCTTTCAACTAGGTAGTAAAGGGGCCTGGGACCTAGTCCCAAGGTTGAATTTATACTCTGCCAAGTATGATCAACTAACTTTGCGTGGGTGAAAAGTTCTGGTTGAGTGTCTCGGAAGGGGGACGTTGAAGCGCATGGAAATTTGGGGTGGGTGCGGGCCGTGCGTCCTGAATGAATATGCGCAGGTCGTGGATGGACATACCATACTTGTACAGGCAAGTCACCGCTATGGCCTTCAGCTTCTCGTTGTACGACTATGATGGGGTCTATCACTATCATCTCTGCGCTTTGACCTTTGTTGGTACATTACATAAGGTACTCGGGAGTCTCAGACACTCGGCATTTCTACGTGTTTCCACATCCAGCTCATGTGTTTTCTCCGATGAGGAAGGCTTAACTCATGTCTCATTATGTTCACCTGGTTTTCACAATCTCTTCTTTCCTGATGATCATGCATTTTAAAGTATTATGATGGCATTTAGGACGGCCTAGAATAGGTCTCATTTGGGGTACAAAGCTAAGGTACCAAACAAGTCCAAGGAAACGACATGAAAACATCAAGGTCAAATTACTCGCAGCCATTGTAGAACCAGGAGGAAAAAAGAAGTTAACCACCGATATTAGTATTCCATCCATGGCCTTGCGCTATTTCTACTCTAGAAGAGAGAGAAACTATTGGTCTTGTCTTCGCCTCGGATCCCCCTTTTCAGTTTCCACTGATCAAACCAGCGCTGACACGCCGTCAGATCTGAAAGGATGTGACCACTCGCACGTCCAAGAGAAAGGCCTGAGTAGGACAAACAACGCAGACGCCAGAACTACCTAAGTTGGGACCTCACGATGATGTCAGGAAAAAGAAGCAGAGAAGCCAAGCAGAATGACCACCAGCGGCAAAGCATTTTGTCAACCACAAGCCCAAAGCCCACACAATCTTGCGCATACCACTTCCATCACATCCCCCATGAGCCCAAATCACCTTTCGCCAACCATCTGGGTTACCGCCTACTCGATCGCTTGATCCATAAAGCGCTTCCGATTCCAGCATGATGAAGGTCCCGGGAGCCCTCATCATGGCTGTCGCAATGCTGGCTCCATTAGCGTTTCGCATCGAGCTATGATAAGTATATTGTCAGTCCAACTTCCGTTGGGCATGGGTTGTATGCCGTGGAACAGGTGAACTTACTCAGTGTCAGGGGACATCTAGTCCAGGAAGACCGGAGCGGGGAGGCTGGCCTCTTGGACCATAGCCATCAGCTTGCGCTTCAAGGGCTTGTTCTTGGTGCTACCTCCGGCAATGAAGATCACCGGCTCAGGGACAATGCTCGGATGGTCGGTCTCCGCGGTCCTCCTCCTCAGATTTTTGAGGAGGTCTTCGACAAGCTCAAAGGCGGCTTTATGAGCTTTGTTCCAGGTTTGCGTGATCTCGTCCTGGTCGAACGTGCACAACAGGAAATTCTCTCTTCCGGCAGCGGCACGCCGAAAAAGAACAGTTTGGGGTTCTCTCCCTCCTGGGCAGGACCCCACTCTCCTCTCACGCGGGGATCAGTGAATGCTTCGCGAATTTGCTCCGAGATCGCAGGGCACAGTGGATGTCCCGGGCCGGCATCCTGGTTAAGGCACTTGGCTGTGCAAGTGGCCAGGATGTTGTGAAGCACATGTTCAGTGCCGCCGCTAGCGCCTGAGATAAAGTCCCATATCAGAATTTAGACAAGAGGATAGGTAGTAGAGTGGGTGGCACGGAGATAATAGATCTTACCAAATGAGTCCTCAAGTCTGAAAAACTGCGGCGGTCCTTGCTCATCGTGCCTCACCCAAAAGAGGGATGCGTTCTAGGTTCAAAAGGTCAGCAAAACCTCGCACATTGACCAAGCTAAGAGGACAGAAGAACCTACCAGGTTATGTCCGCCAAAGTCAATTACCAGCCACACTTGATTAGAGCCTGGAACCTTTACTTTGTCAAGAGAGTCAGGTGTGTTCATGAGGTAATGAGTTAGGCCATCGGCCTCCTTGCGGAACACGACTTTGTTTCTTGCCACAGACTGATCCCACTCAAAAGCCTCTCCGATCAGATCCCGGACCACCTCTTCAAACTCCACGCCCCATTGGGCCGGCATGGTGACAGGAAGGCTACTCATCGCCCAGTCCTTGCGAGGGTCTTCAAAAATCCAAGCTCGGACTTCCCTCAACAACTCCAGGATTCCAGTCCGAAGTTTCTGACGGAATGCCTCGCTGTCCTCTTGACGGAGCCTCTGCACCATGGGGTATTGATCCACGAACTTGTCCGCAGCGTTGGCAAGGATGTAAAATGCGTACTTCAGCGAAACAGATTCGCGGTTGTACGGGTGATTGTCGGCCATGTACACGGGGCCATGGTCATCGAACGGGTAGCCGTGTGAGGCAAAATTCTTGGAGATGACGCCTCCTCCTGAGAATCCTATGCGCTGAATGACGACGCGAGTGGAAGAACTGCCGAGGTCCAAGCCGACCATGACATACGGGCTAAGTCATCGAAGCTGAGTCAGTATTACGCGTCAATGGGTAGAGGTAGGTAGAGATTGTCAAACTCACCACGCTGTTTCTGCTAACTGGGAAATATCCATGTCGGGAATAGGAGAGGCCATGGTGGGGAAGTTGTCAAAGTCCTGTCCGCTCTGCTTCCTATTGTCTTCGGCAAATGATGCCTGGTGCAAGGATGTGCCAAATCGAGTTGGCGCAAGGAGAGGAAGATACGGTGGTCAGGCCGAAGTGGTTGAAGAAGGGTTGACGAAGGAAAAGAAAAGCAGAAGACGTAAAGGTTTTCTGCCTCGTTGCGTGTTGGAGGTAGAAAGGCAAAAGAGCAGAAGACAGACGGGAACTCAGGGCAGTCTACTTAAACTGTCAGAAAGCGAGTGCCGGTGACAGGAGATCCCAAATGAATGGTCGCCCAAGGTTGCGGGGCACGGACTTCCAACAACCTGAACAATTCCACTTTCACTGATAAGTACCGAAGCGGTGGTCTGCAGGTGGCAACAACTGAAGTCTTGCAGGGTGTGAAGACTTTGGCAAATTCTAACGCGTCCCAGCTTGGGAACGAAGTCTTGTTGAATCTACAAGTCTTGTTGACCCCACCCCCAAGTGCTCAAAAAACAGGGCCTGCAATTGCAAGTTTTCTAGGTTATTCAGGCTTTCTTTCTTACGTATCTTTACCTGTACTTATTAGACCACTCAAGGCCAAAGTCAGATAGGCGTTTCGAATTGATGGAGATTGGAATCAAATGAAGAGTCAAAGAACAAATGTCACAACGGGGAATCGAATAGAGATCACAGTCACAATAAGAATCAAAAGAAAAAGTCTACGAGAAACCACTTGACCATTTGGCCAAAGGTTTAAAGAACGACGATGTTCTTTCCTCTTGTATAGCCAAATATCTAGTGGTTCCGGGGGAAAGAGCAAGGCGGGTAATTGAACTTGGCGATTTCCAAGTGGAAGTCTCAACTCCAATGGGCAAGTCCCAAGTCCCAAAGTCCCAACTTGAATCCCAGCTCCCGCTCCCCCCAAGTTCGATCAAATTTACTGGAAGTAACGGGAGCAATAGGGCGTAATGCCTTTGGCGCCCTAGTGTAGTGTCTTTTAGTGAGTCCGGTGTATTCTGCTTTAGGGAAAGGCTGCGCCGGCTCAGGGTTAGGGACATTGGTGGCAGGCAACAAGACTTCCAAATCCAACATGACTTCCCACGCTTGGCAAGCTTGTAGCCTCCTGCATTTTCCCGCTATGCAGTGGTATTGTCCGATAAATTACATAGAAGAAGCCCCACACATGATAGTGAATGTTCGACGCAAGGAACCGGACTGACAGCTCCCAAGAAGAGTTCCCACCTGGATTCAGGCCCGAGAGGAGGGGTACTCTTCCGTTTGGTTTCGACACTGCAAGCCTCCATCGGTAGAATGCTGTGCAGAAGTACGTAGAGGTAGTCTCCATGAAAGTACCTGTTGATTTTTGGTCAGCCTTACTCCCCGTCGACGACCTGCTTATCGGACTGCTGGCTCTCTATTTGACCTTGTAGCGGAGTCACCTCCGAGCCGCATCCTGTACCCAGACCACTGCAGCGAGCCTCCCACCGGCAGTCATCCCGTCGCTCCTGTCGCCAACACACCCTACGCCAGTCCCTCCCGTGAGCCCCCGCGCCGCTGCACCAAGCAAGCGTACCCTCTTCCGCGCGACTGCCCGAGCCCACCGCGATCCCCCTGTCCGTACTGCCAGTGCCGCTCCAGCCCTGCTCTCGCCCCCACCGTAGGCCCCTCAGTCCAGGTCACCGTGCCCAAACCTTCCGTACCCGCCGACGAAAAGACCACACACACGAGGAGGATCAAGTCCAAAGAGAAGGGCAAAGGAAAAGCCAGGGACCCAACACCGAAGCCAGAAGACGACAAGGGCAACAGGAGCAAGAAGAGGGACAAGAGTGACAGGATCTCCAAGGCCAGCAGCAGCTCAAAGACCGCCTCTGCTGCAGTGTCCCAGCACGCGGAGGTACTTGGCGCTCGAGGCGCTGGAACCTGCGGCCGGCGGCAGCTAGGTCGGAAATGGTACCCGAAGCAACAACAACCGAAACACAAGGAGAATCAGCGCAACCAGGACCACAAACGCGGATACTGCCAACTACTTACACGGCATAGCACGATGACGGCAGACTTACTCTCGACCTTCTCTGACCACTGTCAAGCACCTGAGTGTCACTCTTCCATCTTCTCTTGACATTACTTCAAGCGAGGATGAGAGGCGGAACGCTAGCACTAAACAAGGAGGATGTGTGATGGAGAAGCGATGAGGCTCCAACTCCCAATGTGGATGGTGAAAAGAATGCTAGCAGTGTTTGCCGAACAGGGCTGTTTGTGTTTGGAACTGATTGGGTGGATGTTGTCCTTATTCATGGTAGTCATGAAACAAAGGGAAGCAGAGTCATCTATGTATTTGCTGGCCAGAGATGGATGTTGGTCACGAGCGGTCTGTATGACTGGATCATCAACAACTGTTATAACCCAACTGGTGTTAGGTGTAGCAAAAGACTCATTCAGGATGACAATGCTCTGGAGAGGGACCGCGGAAGAGTGGTAAGGGTACCTGACAACACCCGGTTGAATGAGTAGATATAAAGCCACCACATCCAGCCATCTTGCTGAATAAGGTCTTCCATGGTGATGGTTCCGCCAATGGCTTTGCTCCATATTCCCTTCACTTACCCCAACCTCTGGTCCTCTGGTAACTGGTGTCTGGTCCCCAACGTGACCCTCTATCCTATCCCTGCCGCCCATCACTGCCAGTAAAACGGGTTGCAGTCTTTCGGAGAACTGCCCGTGTACGCCACATTCGCATGCGCTTTCCAGCAGTGGGCGACACGTTGTGTTGAGATTTGCTCAGGGGGGTTCTTTTCTTGAGATTTTGGGAGGAATGCGACGTGTACCATCTCCGAGCCGGTTGGGGGGGGGCTGCACAATTATGGTTGCAACTGCAGCATGCAGGGGTCTGAACCCCTTGTTGATGCAGGTGTCACTGCACTTTTCACAGTGGAAAGCCAGGGGCCGCAAAGACTGTACGATTTCGTGATTGCCGACTTCCGCATGATGCCCCTCTTGACTCCCGTCCTCTTCCTGCGTAAAGTCAGGTCCTTTCTCGCTCATGATCAACAATAAATCCTGCTCCTTCTCTCAACAACCAAAAGACTCCCATCAGACTGTCCACCCAGAATTCCGTCACGACCATGGTCACCAGCCCACAAAGTCCCAAGAGCCCGCAAAGCCCCCAGGGCGAAGCAGCTACGCCTGCCCCGGCCCCGGCCCCGCTCAGTGCCGAAGCGCAGTCCGCCGCGGGCATTCTTCCTGCATCGCACTGGACAGCGCAGCCGGTAATTTAGCCTTTCCATCACCGTCAAGACCGCACCGGCTAACGCACGTCTCTGCATTGCAGCTCCCGGAAGAGGATCCAGGCAATGATACCGTCTCGAGTCTTAGATCTATCACGTCCACCACCGCCTCTCTAGCTTCGAGTATTTACGAATACCGCACCATTCATGGAAGAACCTATCATGGCGAGATGGGTAAGGCTGAATCGTGGTATCCGAACGATCAGCGTCACGTTGAAGCTATGGAAATCTTGTAAGCACCCGCATACCTGCAGATGCCTTTAGTAACCGTTAAGTGTGAGCTGGTCGCATTTTGTTACCGCAACGCGACCAGTCCAAGTCACACCCACGGTTGATAATGGTTGCTTCGATCGTACCGACTAACAGCTAGAAAAGGCACCACGCTTTGATGGTTCAAATCGACGGAAAGCTGTATCTCGCCCCACTGGAGAAGAAGAAGATCCACAATGTACTCGACGTCGCTACAGGGTCAGGATTGTGGTCCATGTGAGTAGCACTCAATTCGCCGTCTTTTCATCAAGTCTTGCTAACAACGTCATCGTTCCTTAGCGATTTTGCCGACGAGTTTCCTGATGCCGAAGTTATTGGTACTGATGTCTCCCCCATCCAACCTTCCTGGGTGCCGCCGAACGTCCAATTCGAATTGGAAGATTGTAACCTAGAGTGGACATGGCCCGAAAACACCTTCGATTTCGTAAATTTGCGCTTCCTAACAGGTATTGTTACCGATTGGTATGCCCTCTTCGGTAACGCCTACAGGGTGTGCAAGCCGGGCGCTTGGGTAGAGAGTTCCGGAACTTCTGTCAAGTTCTTGAGTCTTGACGGGACGGTGAAGGAAGGAAGTGCTATGGACCAATGGGCCAAAGTCTTCCGGGAGGGCGGTTACAAATTCGGAAGGACCTTTGCTGTCTATGAAGAGGACCTTCAGAGGAAGGGCATGGAAGCCGCGGGATTCGTCGATATCCAATTCAAGGATATCGAAATTCCTATGGGTGTCTGGCACCCGGATAAGAAGGCCGCCGAACGAGGTCTTTGGTGGAAGATGGCTGTTGAGTCGGATATCGAAGGTAAGTGGTGCTTTAAGGCATGAAGAAGAGGGGGAAACTGCTAGAAGGGGACAAAGCCAACACACATCCGACCCCTCGATTGAAACTGCAGACTGATGCTAACATATGGCCGCAGGATACATTAACTACATGTGGAATGCCGTGCTCGGCTGGACCCCCGAGGAGGCCAAGGTGTTCGCCCGCCACGTCAAGAAGGAATGGAACGACCCTAACATTCACGGCTACTTCATGATGCGTGTCGCATGGGGCCGGAAGCCAGAGTAAAGGAATGG
This sequence comes from Neurospora africana FGSC 1740, assembly GCA_000604205.2. Taxonomy (NCBI): domain Eukaryota; kingdom Fungi; phylum Ascomycota; class Sordariomycetes; order Sordariales; family Sordariaceae; genus Neurospora; species Neurospora africana. Next base: position 261,955 of record HF970617.1, read on the forward strand.
AAGGAGCACTTGCAGGATGACGGGGGACAGGTGTCAGTATCGCAGAGTTTTGGATATTCCTACGAGAGAACCTCTGAGCATGACATGCCTGGTCCGACCTCGAGGACGTGTTCACGATTTTAAGCGGTCTTCAAACACTATATATCTACTTATCTGCCTCCTACACCATATCATTTCCCTTGATTCAGAGAATGAAGAGCCACCGCGTCCTCCACGACGCCACTTCCTCCCGCAAAAGTATCTAGAAACTTCCGCATTCAAATTTTCTGCCCCCGCAACCAACCGGTGTCAACAGAGCTGACAGTCCTTATGTTCCTGCGTTAAGGTGCGGGAATTGCTATGCAAATGAAGCAGGCACAGACTGACGACTGGGACGATAGTGGGGCTCCGTTGTGGTACTATGTGAGTCATTGCTTCTAGAGGTAGTTCTCAATCCAATCCGTCCTGGGGATAAACTAACACAACGCGTAGTGGGTGGAGGGCAAGCAGGAGATCCGGCCGCAGCGCAAAATCAGGGTTCAGGCGGTGATCGGTTTTAGCTGATTATGTACCCCGTTTTATGGCCAAGATATCAAACGCTTCGGCAAACTCCCGCAGATCTTTGTAACAAGGGCCTACAATGTTCTCCGGAAGTTTTCCGCCATGTCCAGGAGCGGTTCGGTTGAGTGTTTCGTTCAATGGGTCGGCGAAGGAAACGAGGTGGTGATGCACCTCGAGATTGTCCTCATAGTCTCATACCCGACCCGATGAGGACGGCACAGTGGCGGGTCCGGCAACTAAGCGCCGCTCCCTCATCAGGGACACCCGCATCAGATGGAGGTACGAACTTCCTCTGTTCTTTGACTGCGGTACCGGGTGCTTGATGCCTGGTAAGAGGAGTACTCTTCTGCGGGAAGCCGTCTCCGATCTTTCCACTACCGCGCAGGGAGATATCACCATGGATATTTAGACGGCATCTGCAAAGGAGGATGGGATGGGAGTGGCCAAAATGGGTTTGGTCTGGTATTCCACTAAATCGAGGCGCTAAACACCACGTACGGTGCCTACCTGTGTATAGAGGTGCCCATGAGGACGACCCCTTATCAGATCTTTAAAGTAAAATAGGAAAGTCGTCCCGGAAACGGAGGCAGACAGTAACAGCCGACGCTCGCCCTGTGTACGATATATCTCTTTTGTCTGTGAAATTGAACGTTTTGTATATCTCCAAAGGCAATACTGACAAGTTAAATTTTTGTATGTCATACTGCGTACTCGATTCGTCCTTTCGATCAAGCCTCTTGTCGTTATGAGAACATGGACATTATGTTGTCAGTGATGAGGATCACAGATCCTACCTCTATGTCAACCAACAAGAAGCGAATTATAAGACGTGGGAAGACTTGTCCAGGCCCACACCATCCTGACAGTGTATCACCTTCTTGACGTACGTCGCACTTACCAAGCCTCGAGGTTCGGAGCATAAAAGTATTGACCAAAAACGCCATCTTAGTACCTAGGTATTCGAGACTCTGTGCGGCAAGGCTTTCAACGCTTGTCTCACCCACTTGGATCTTGCTATCATATAATCATCATTGGGCATATTCGGAACTTCTCATCAGCCAGCTGCCTTGTTATCGGCAGTGGCAGCGGTAGCGCCAGCAGAAGCGGCAACAACAACATCATCAAAATCAGCACAACCAGGAACACGAACATGGCAAAATGACAGTACCTGAAGCAAATACTTTGTCATCTAATTTCAAGCAGCTACAATCAAGGCCTTTCTAGGCAAAAGCGGAAGATGTTTTGATGGAAACCTCGAAGCTTTGAGGGCTCTAAGTTTGAGTTGAAATGGCTTGGGAGGAGTGTTATGTTTGTTTAGCGGGACGGTTTGTGTCGGTATTAAGGAGTCATCTCATGCTGCCAAAGGATGGATGCTTTCCACAAGAGGGATATGTAGTAGGATCCCCAACGAGTTTTGTGCGCCACAGGTATGGCAAAAAGGTCATAGATAGGTAGTGACAAGGCTCTACATAAGAGACATACCTAGTTACGAAGGTGTGAAAGAGGTTCCTTTTATATGTTCAACAGGAGGGGGCGGGCAGCTAGTAGCTGGAAGCAACTACTACATCCTCCAATTTTCCTAGCGTAAAGGTGCATGCTTCTGTCCTCCAAGTTTCTCAGCTCTATATAGATTTCAAAGGCAAGTTCAGCATCTCATACGACCACCGCATATATGTCAACTGATCTACATCATATGTCCCATGTTTGCTACTCTTTCTCGTACTCTGCGTTGGACACCTCCAAGTACTTTCATCCTGGCCGTTGTTATTTCAACCTAGAGGTAATCTGCCGTCTTTCTCCTTATCCACAGCGTTTACCTGGCTGTCTGTAACACTTTTTGTCCGACTGGACGCCTAAGGTAATCTGCTTCTGCACCTAGCCGCCTATTCACAAGAAGTCACTGTGGCGAGACTTACCTACCTACACGGCAGAGTGTCAGGGTCGTAGCCGCGCGGCGAATAAAGAGATACGCCATGCCTGCAACAAGGAAGCTGGTCGCCAAGATCAATAAGACTCCTCACAATTGAGTTTCTGCGTAACCATTCCTTCGCAGTGGACCCTGGAGTTCGAGGTCCTCTACTGTGACCTACGCGAAGCTTTTAACTGGAATTCGGCTTTGGCCAGAGACCGCATTACCTTTTACTACGAGATCGAGGGTCTCGCAAATAATCTATTACTAGATCAGCAGGGCCAGCTGGTTAAGAATGGTAAGGAGGCATACCAAATACCTTATACTTAACTTTGGTAGCTATTCTATAGTAAGTACTCTGCCCTCTGTACTATCCCCCTGATTGGTTATGACCTTTTTAGACAAATAAGTCTAACCTGTCTCATTCAGAATGGCTGCTTGTACTGGGTCACTACCTAACGAGGGCGGGGAAATTTCGAATTTCTACCACCACGACTATATCGTCGTCCAAAACCTCATATCCCAAAGTCGGTAGCAAAAAATCCAACATACCAAAGAGGCTTTCTTTTTGACAATACCTCTACTTATTCCTACACCATTATTAGCAAGTTCCTTCCCAATAATATCTAGATATAGTGCCGCCCTCTACAACTGGCTCTCAAAGACTGCCCATGTATTTGAAGGCTCTTCAAACAATACCTCTACTTCAAGTGCCCTACGCAATGCCATCGGGGCTATCTACAGGTCCCGGAAAGCCATGACGGTGCGCCAATTCCTCAACCCAGGCGCAGGAATTGCGCTGGAGATCAAGCAGGCGGGGGGGACAGAGTGGACAAGCCACGCGACCCCAATGTACTATTACGCGAGTTAGCTTCTGTTACTGCTCTACTCAACGCATAACTGTAGGGTGGAACTGACGAGTCGTGTGTCGATAGCACAAGGAAAACGGAGCAGAGATGGACCCACCTTGCGAAGATCGCGTTCAGTTGACATGTGACCCCTTTTACGGCCAGGATAACGTGGGCCCTGGTCAGCCGATCACGGACTTAGTCTACACGAGGACCTTTGACTTCCTCCAAGATATGCCTAAGGCCCCTTTTCGTGGGTCCCTATCTATGCGACGTGCGTTTCAAGGAGATGGCAATGAGGTGGTGATGAACTGTTCTAGGACGCGGATGGGGATATTGCTATGGCGGATTAGCTCTCATCTGAATACCTAGGAAATAGTAAAATCGGGTTGGTCTGGCCGTCCATGTCGTCGGAATGAACTGGAAATAATGTACATATCGAGTTACTGAGTGAGAACAAAAACAGGTAGCGCATTGATTGTCCACGATGTGTTGATGGTCATGAATCCGCGAATAGATAGAGGTAATAACAACCTACCTCCGGTTAGTAATAAGAGATTACGGAATCTTAAGCTCTCCACAGCGCGCACCAAGCAGCACAGAGGTAGGTACGCCCTCGACCATACGTCAACATGCAGGCAAAGCCGACATATCTCTTGCCTTCATGAATAACTTGAAGATTGGTGGGACGTGACTGCCATGTATTTTGCTGACTCCTACCTCACCGCTCATACGCTATTGTACTACGCAGGTTCTCTTCACCTCGAAACTCCGTCTTCCCCTTTCCCATTTCTGCCTGACGGGAGCTGATGTGTTCCATTGTCGGGCAGGCAATCTCAGACCTCAATTGCATCTGAGCTTTCACGAACCCTCGGGACCCTTCACTCCAGTGGAAACCTAACCTTTCTGCGACTTTTCCATTCACTTGCGGCCACCTCCGGTTGTCGTGGTTCAAATGCCAAGTGCCCCGCCAATTTGCTCCCCAGGTGTCCTGCACTGTTTTTGCTTTTGAACCGCCAGGCCGCCACCTTGTCCTCGTTGTCCTTGTTGCATTATCTCCTCCCTTTCTCAATCCGCACCGCTCGTCGCGATACACCATCCCCACCTGTGCGCGCCATCTTGACCAAGCAGTTTGAGCCTTATTCCACCGAGATCGTACCGAGTCATCCACAATGAATATACAGAATAATCCAGATTCCAGGTCCGAATTGCAGGAAAAGATGCAGCCGTTAGTATACCAGCCTTCAACGAATATGGGGAACCCGGCCGTTGCTAACTGGGGAATGATATCCCACGACATAGGAAACGACTTTTCGGTATCGATTTGGGATGTTCCGGAAGCCGTATCACGGTAGTCTGTCCTACTCCTACCCGGCGCCCAAGCAATCACCCCGACCCCTTGGTCGGAGCTATCCCAATCCGTCCTCCCGAACGATTCAACAATACTCTGGGGGGTTGGTTAGACTTTCCATCCCACGGCTATCCCTTCGACGATGATGCCCCGGCATATGACCCAAGTGTCAGATGGCGCCAGTTCGAACCTGTAGCGCTTAAGTATGGCTTTTACCTGCTTGCTCAAGAGCTGGACAAAGCTGCCATGCAACATCCGATAGCGGAAGACCTCGCCATCTACGACTCTCCCGAGTTTCGGAGCAAACTTTACTCTGGCCTCATAGCCTTATTCAGGAGCATGCGCACGAGAATGGATGCTGTGTTGCCCGCGCTCTGGGGCCCGGCTCTTACCGACAACCGAACGAAGGACCAAATCTGTGTCACTTTGCCTGGACAATGGAACTCCGCATTCAGAGAAGTCTACCTCAACGTGCTTGCTGACGCGTTCGACATACATCGCAAGGTGGTTCATGAACACGTTACCTTTATCACCGAGTCTGACGCCTGGGCTCATATGAGGCTTGGCCCTGGGTCAGGAGGCAATCTTTATCGCGAAGATCAGGACGAAGAGGTTGTCCTCATTCTAGATTTTGGAGGTCATATGATGGTTTGTCCAAATCCTATAGGAGCCTCAAATTCTAGCTGCTAAAGTTTTGTTTTGAAGGGTGCATCAATCTTTTGGGTAGGTCCAGTGGTCGATGGACTAGGCGGCAGCAATCGATTCTTCCGCATTGGGGACTCATTTGGTAGGTCTCAACCGATACATCTTGTATATTGCTTCATAGTTTTGCTGATTCGTCGTCGTATCACAGGCGCCCCTGGTGGTGGGGAGCTGCTGATGCATTACCTCCTCGAATACGCTGATGACCTGTTCTTGTCCCAAACAGGAAGGGCCTTATCCCCGAGGGAAAAATCTGGCATCCGTGACTTTTTTACAGATCTCATAATGCACCTGGGACCTCGCCCCAACAACTCCCAGTGGAGCACAACGTACGAAGTCATCACCGACACAGGTGGCAGAGTACGTCACGTCTAGATATTTCCAGGGCGGAAGCCAGTCATTTCTGGGAATGTGCATACCGCCATCCGCTCAAGGTGGCAGCCCAACAGTTTACGTTTCTCAAGAGGATTGTTGAAGACCGCAAGGTTGCTGCAAGTGTGCTGATTTCGGGAGGAAGCTTGGAAAATGATCATTCACACTCTCCTCTTCAGCGTTGCCTGGAGCAACTCGCTGAAGATGCCGGTCTCAAAGATCTTCACCTCTGGCGGAACGACCACAGTCCCATATTTTACTCAGCAATCAGAGGTGCACTTGCGGCAAAAGAGTACGCTCTCACGGCCGAGCAGTTCGTTACTCAGGGTATTGGAATCGGCTTACAAAGAAAGCTGCCCGGTGCACTTGAGTGGGAGCATGAAGCTCCGATGGTTTTTTACTTTGTGAGTTGAAAGTGGGCAATCACCATATTGCGCGAGAACATCCAAGAGGCTGACACAACCTGTCTTCTTACATAAAGGACATCGTAGCCCAAGAGTATCGTCAGTACAAGTACAACAAGGCCCGACCCCAAGTCGAAGGAACCCAGTTTCGGTTACTCTGCGACCCACTTTATCACGTAAAGCCGGAGTATGCTGCTTCCGAGCAATCGCACCAAGATCCGAAACCCAAAATCAAGGCAGAGAGAATCCCGATCGGTAGATTCCGATCCTATGTGTTGTTTGACGACCTTCCCAAGGCCCAAAAGCGCAATAACTACGAGTGCGAGGTCTCCATTGATGGCAGTGGAAATAACATGTTCATGGTGGTCAAGATTCAACAGACAGGACATTCTAAAATGGCAAACACAACCGACCTTCGTCTCCGCCTTCGCTTTGAGCCAGGTCCGAGGCGTGTCAAGGCCATTATTGAGCCAGTTAAGGTCGATAAACAAGAGGGAAGAATGGAAGAGGGTGCTTGATTGGAGGTGACACCCAGGACCACAACTCAACAAACGTCCAGACTTTGGGTCGAGAAGTCTCAGCAGCGACCACCTGCCACATCAAGACTACCTATCGCCAATTGCTACACGATCACCAGTGTGATCAAGGATCAAGATGATCCACGAGCTCTCTTTTGGGAAAATGCCTGACAGCTTGCTGTTAGCCTACAACACAAGCTTCCATGCTTTCGCGATGTTGAAGTATAGTATTGTTTACGACCACGACGTTGGCGCGGCAATGAATAGGGGTTGGTTCCACAAGGACATGGGCTTGCATGCTTATAGGCTTGGAAGCCGGTGGATCTAGCGTCATGCTTGCACGCTCACTCGGCAGCATTGTTGTATGCAAGAGTGTGCAAGTCCACTCGTGCTTATCAGCCTCAAGCGAGCTGGTATCTGGGGCCTCCAGGTTGATATTGCTCTATGGGTTTGTCTCGGATTTCAAGCCACTTAAGGATAAAGGGTACAGTAGAGACCAGGGGAGATAGGATTAAGTGTCTCAGGAGTGTTGGGGTGGATGGATGAGCCGATGGACGGGGATGCCTCGCATATGCACCTATACAAGTCGCTGCATTACTCCAAATCAAAGCAAGACGTACATCTACTAGAATATTACATTAACAAACCAAAAGGCCATACTACTTTCTAATATATTAGTATTTTTGATTATGTGTAAAAGGTCCCCCATATTTAACGCGATAAAAAGCAACAACTTTAGGGCACCTCAACGCCCATACTCCTTATAAATACAGCACTACAACTTCTTACAGCCCAATACCAACGAACACAAAGCATTATGTGTGGATTGAAACATCACATCAGCAACGAGAACAGTACGGTCCACGAACATGGCGCAGGCATTGACCTGCAAATCCGGCGGGCTGGACAAAGGAGGAAGGTACCCATGTGGGATCGCGTATACCATCCAATCCTGTTTTACGTGAGTGAACTGACCGACTCTTTCAACTTTAACGAACTGGATGGTTCTAACAGGTCTGGACAGGACACGAAGACGAACTAAAAGGGTATGAAATCCAGGACCTTGACAGTTGATGCTATAGCCGGAGATCATCTTCGATTGGTCTGTGACCCTTTCCTTGGTCAAGATTTCAAGTTCAATGGCTGGAACAATGCGGTTCCCAGACCTAGGTAGTATCTACCCTAGGTACAAGCGGACTTACCTACAATCTACTGGACGATCTGCCCGTTCCCACTTCAAACGGCAAGTTCGAGTGCCAAATTGACTTTCGGAACTTGCATTTCGATAAGGGCCGTAGAGGTATGATGAGCCTCAAACTCAAAATCATTCCTGAGAAAGTGAAGGATCAAGGCGCAAGTCCGCCCACTCGGAAACAATGGGTGATCCCCGTCTATTTTGACGCGGGACCCCGATGCTTCTTGCTCGGCGAGAGTGGAAAGACCCTCAAGGAAGCCGCCCCGGAGATCTTCAAGGCCTATGACGGAGACATCCAAATGACAGGATAGTCAAGGTTCAGATGGGAAATTTCACAGTTGAATCGTTCTGCTAGTAGTTTTTTTAGGGTATTAGACCTTGTGTAAGGCAAGGTAGATTATATATATATTGAGCATGAACTGGCTCCCTCTAGACAAACCACCTTAGTGGAACGTGTTGACATACACACCCCTTCAAAGTCCCCAAAATGCCACCGAAGAGCTGTGAACAGCTGAAAAGTAGGTGCTGTAAATAAATCATACCTACACTGAAGCGAAATGGCATAATGTCACATAATCACGCGTACCTATACGACGAAACTAGAACCAGCAGTGACTGCCATGTACTGACTCTTGGCTTCACCGCTCGTCCTTCGACGTTTTCTGCCGCGTCAAAACTGAACGCTTCCCTTTTTTCCCCCCGTGTCTGCCGTCACTCACCACTAAGGAGCTATCGGACAGCCGGATGTCCATATTTCGGGGGAGGCAACTTTCTCGTAATTTGATACTGAACCTCACTGCCATCATTCACACTGTTACCCTCTCACAGGAGCCACAGGCTCGGCCGTGATGAGGATGAGTGTTGAAGATTTGATCACTCAAGGGGTTGGCATCGATCTGCAAAAGCTTTTGCCTGGCATATTGCATTTGTTCGGATTCCACTGTGCCTCTTTCGTTTCGCTCTAGGTTTGGATGGTTTCAGTTGTTTACTGTTCACTCTTCCGGAGTTTACATACAACATTGTCAGCATTTAGAGGAACTTTTGAGGAACTATAACTACCTACAATTACACACTTGATCATGGTACATGGTAAATATACACTGCGCCCAACCCATTCAAGCACACACCAACTGGTACGACCTCACCGAGTCGTGACGGTGCCCCTTCCAATCCCATCTAGCCCGTCATGTGGGCGTCTCCATCCGCGTCCATGAAAAGGGCCGGAATTGCTTCTCGCAGAGTTGTGCTTTTCTGACCCGGCATTACGCATCGGTTTCCCGGGTCGAGGTACAGCGGGAGAACGAAGTTCCATTTCCTGGTGAGCCGTGTTACCCATGTCATTGATTGTCTCCTCTGCCTTTTCGCGGATGAACCGCAGCATGCTGATGATGCCGATTCTTAACCTTCGGCGGAAGTTATGGCTGTCTCGCTCGTCTTCAGCGAGGAGATCAGCCATCAATGGGTATTCGTCCGTCAACACTGCGGGGGCATCCGCGAGGATGTACAAGCCGTACTTAAGTGCGACCTCGTCCCGACGTGTTTGGAGCTCATATCCATCGTAAATGTCCTCGTCGTTTACATTGCCAAAAGGGCAGCCCTTGGCGCTGAATGTGTAAGGATTGTTATCGTTGCTGTTGTTCTCAATCCAGACAACCTCTGCATCCTTCTTCGGCGGCCGAAGACAGGCACGTATACCCGAACTGCCCAAGTCGATGGACAGGATAATACTCACCGTTTCACTGTCACAGAATGCCCGAAAGTGTCAATAACATGTGCCATTGAGACTAGCAGTGCTGAGAAAAATGTCGGATAGAGGGGATGAATCTTATAGGAAAACTCGCACTTGTGCTTCACTGTGGGGAGCCGACGCCGTCGAGGCTACGGTAGCAGGCCCATTGCTGGCTGGTCTTCTTGCGGCTGCCACCGCGCTTCTCGTGATGCGCCGCGTGCTAGTGCCTCCTGAAGAGAGCCCGTTACCGGCCGCTGCCACCCTTCTGAACCTGCCCGTCATATCGATTGTTTGCTCGATCAAAAATTGCTCTTGAAAAGGCCTCACGTCGAGGCGATGATAGACCTTGTCTGGTGTATTAGGAGTGCAGGCAAGAAGAAGGCGCCGTGTACTGCAGAGAGAGGAATGTATGGCTATTGTTGAGTGTGAAGGCGAAAGGGTGAATTCGTCAGATGGTCAAAAAGATAAAAACGGAAAAGATTAAATGGCCGTTCCGTTTTGGTGGGAAGAAAGGAAAGCCCTACCGCGCGGCCAAATCTGCCTTATAGGTACTGTGTATTTGTAGATGTGGACCACCAGCCCGTCCAATTCACTTGATGTATTGCGGAGCCTAAATCCCCTTTACCTTCACTTGGATATCGGCAGAATCCCATGGAAATCAACTTGCCGGCCGAAGGCAAATGCTATTGTACCAACGCTTCAGTTTGGGACCAATGACAAGTCCAATACATTGGTACCTAGCAATATCAGATGAACAAAGGTCAAGAGCACATGCTGCCTTGGGGACTTTGTCGAACTTCCATTCACTCACCTCGTACTTATTGTGGCTCAATAGGTACCTAGTGGATTTCAACCAAGCCGGGACAATAGCATCTCCAGCTTTCAATAGAATTCCATCAGACTGTCTCCACTTCGCACTGCCTTTAAAGGAACTGTCGAACCCAGCCAATTCTACCCTTGAACTCCTTCTGTGCGACACAGACATCGTGACCAGGTAGTTCATACCCTTTGACACAAGTCCATTTCAACACCCAGACAATCCTCTCGGCGACTTCTAACCTTCAACCAGTTTGCCCTTCTTTCAGTCTAACATCCATTTCGCCATCCCATCGCGGCAATGAACGACTACGGTATGGAGCCAGAAGATTGTGCGAAGCTCCGGGTCAGGACTAGACTTCGGAATCCGGAATATCGCATCTACCATGAAGTCCGCGAAAAACTCGCAGCTGTGCGTGGCCTGGCGTGGGACCTACACGACAAAATGACAGAGGCCCTTTGGGACATTACCCAGCAGTACAGGACGACGCTAGCTGGTATTGCGGAACACAAGAAAGAATACGACGCAATTCTCCACGAGTACAGCACTGTTCACAACATGGAAGATCGTGCCCACGATCTTTCCTGGATTGTAAAGTGGCCCGAGATCTTCGGACACCCCCACATAACCATGTCAGACCACAAGCATGGTTGGAGGGTGGATGTGCATCCTCAGGAGAACAATCAGTTGTATTATAGCGATTGGATCGAGAGAATCGCAACTGGAAGAACATTTTGGGGCGTAAATGGGCTCCCTAATGATCCTGCCGGAATCTACCCTCATCCTCAACCTCGACCCTCTGGCTCAACGGAATCACAGGAGCAAGAGCAAGATGGGGAGCCCACTTTTGCCGCTGACCCTCTCCCTGCTCTTGCCTCTGCTGTTGCCGGATCGTCAGATACCTACTCTCGACCGACCAAGCTTGACAAAGGAAAGGGCAAGGCCGTCGATACCCCGCATAGCAACAACACCATCGCCGTCACCGCTGCGACCGTTGGCTCCTCGTCCACTGCCGTAGGCTCCCAGTCTACAACCATTGCTGAACCTGGCTCTGCTTCCGCTTTTGCTATCGCGGGACCGTCCAACACAGGCAATACGAGCGACAACACCGCCAACACTACCAACAGCAAGAGCAGCACAACTAACAGCAACAACTCCACCGCCACCACCATCGCCACCATAGTCGGCAAAGAAGAGGGCAACTAGGAGGCCGTCGCAAACAATTCCAAAGACAAGAGCACCGGCAACGCGCAATGCAAAGCCACAAAGATCAAGCTCGTCACTCTTGCCAACAAGAAAGACATCAAAGGGAAAGGCAAGGCAGTCGACAACCCCAGCAACATTAACAACGACACCCACATGATTATCAAGCCCAGAGGCAGCAAGCAGCCCGCAGCCGTTGCTAAGCACAGAACAATCAAGCGCTCGCAGGTTGTCAAGGAAAAGTACTGGGTTTTTAAGCTTGATTCCTCCATGTTCACACAAAGCGGCAGCATCAGAGCGGTGTTTTGAGATGGCAAGGGCAACAACAAGAGCAAGATCAAAGGAAAGGGGAAGGGGACGGTGTCTGGAAGTGCCCATGACAATGGCGAAGGCAGCAGCAGCATGGCCAGTAGCAGCAAGACCGCCACGGC
>HF970617.1:274583-285814 GCA_000604205.2 Neurospora africana FGSC 1740
GGGGGGGGCAGCTAAGGTAAGTACCCCCACTGCACCCTTAAAGGCCCCATAAGGACATACCCACAGTGATATCATTTTGCATAATCAGAAACCCGCAGCAAGGGTGGGGATGGGATGTGAAAACGGTGGAAAGGTGTTTTGTTGTTCGTTGTTCGTTGTTCCTCCCCCTCCCCCCCTGCCGTTGGAGGCCGTCCGCCGTGCCGGGGGTTCGTGATAGTACACGATATCCAACGGATGGATGCATGGATGCTGATAGATCAGAAAGTGAGAAAACACCTCCAGGGATTTTGGAGTGCAAAGCAAAGCAAAGCAAAGCAAAGCAAAGAACCCTTTGTGCATTGCATTGGTGTGTTTCGACTTTTGTACATACATAGATGCAATGGCCGCGTGGCATCCAACTTGGGGGAACAAGTAAACGACGCTAGGTGATGATGGGAAAGGGCATCAAAAGACCATTCCTTGTGTTGTCAGTGCCCTGTCTCGCTCGTTGTCAACCACGACAGTGTGAATTTGTGTCCTTCCTCCATTCGACGTGTTTTCATAGTCAAGTAGTATCGAACCATTCCCCAAGAGGTTAACCTCCTGGCGTTGCCGTTGCCGGCCGGCAAACCCTCCAGGCACTGCAGTGCTCAGCTGTCAAGGTCGCACTCGGATCTGTTTTCCCACGCTGAGCTCCGCCTTCTGCTCCCGTAGTCTCCCGTAGCGCCCGAGCGCCAAGATGCCGGGTGGAAATAGCGGGAAATAACAGCACTCGGCGCCAATCCAAAGTCCGACTGTCCCACTCCGTCTCCGTTGAGGGGCGGCCGCCGTCGTGTCCGGGAACCCGGCACCGCGTGGAAAGGAGGGAGGAACATGGAGTCGGCGGCGGTCCCCGTTCCGTGCCGGGTTCACTTCGGTTTCGGTCCTTCTCCCGACGCGAGCAAACCATCCGTCTCCCTCTTGGCGCTGACGGTGGCCGGTGACCAATCAGCATTTCTGGAGCTGCGAACCGAGCTGAGGCCATTTTGCCAAGATTGTTCCCTTTGCATTCATGGACCTTGATTTGGATATCACCAGTAAGATCTTCATTCTTTGTCCCCGGCCCTGGCAATCACGGCCGTAAAAAACGCCTATCACCACCACCCTCACAATGAGAGACAAACAAACAGTTGAAAAATGCAACTGCAACCCCTTCCATTCATTCACATGTTGATTGTCCCTGCCGAAAAAAGAGATTCAAGGAACGGAACAACGCCCAACCGCTTCAGCGTCGTATCATGTACCACAAAGAGCACGATCTTCGTCCCTTGGAACCCACAAATCGGTCGATTGTTGCGCCGGGCGAGGCAGATCTTAGCCTCCTTTTGACTTCCAAATGCAAGATCCCTTTGAATTCTGGGCTGCTAGCTCAATTCCCCCAGCCGGTTATGCCCGCCAGATTGCCCGCTACGTACTTGCAACTTTCTTATCCTCGGAGAAAATGACAAAAGGAGAAAGGATGTGATGTTGCGCTAGAACCTTCCTGCCTTCTCAGTAGTGTAGTGTACACAGATTCACAGGTCCCTGAATTTCCTTGGAGCTTGTGTAAAGCTTGGGAGTCCCCTTCACCGAGTCATCGACGACCGTTTCCTGTCTTTTTTGCGGTTGGCACGGCTGCGCACTGTGTTGTTTGTTGTGGTTGTGGTAGGGGTCGAAAATAGCGTTGAAGATCTCACCATGCTGATTGGGATACTGAGAAAGTTGGTACATTTTGAGGCTTGCGGCTCTTCACCTTGTTGATCATGAATTTGTGAGGCGGCGGGAATCAACTGCTCAAGTAGGCTTGGTGAGAAATGATGTGATGGCTGCAGTGGTACCCGATTTGCTTATCCCGCGGGTTTATCATCGCCGATTATCACTCACCAGAGATAGCTATGTATCACAAACCAAAACAAAACCTTGAATGCGATCGATGGTGTTGTTGACCTGAAGTTACAATGCGGCTCTGGCGGCGAGCTTGGCGACAAGAAACCGAATCTGGTGTTTGGACGTCGCTTTCAAGATCGACATCGACGCTATCTCGTTACCTGGTTACACTAACTCCCGCGTAGGAAGGAAGCCTTTCGCCCGGTTGGTCAGGGTCCTTCCGTTGAGTGTGGTCACTGCACATCAAGGGTCTCTCACCGTTGTTCACCGTCCCGGTCACGGTCGGATCCCACTCGCGCCGCCGTTCCAGGGTCCCATCAGCTCTGAATGGGCACCCCTGTCGTCGACGACGGACGGACCCTTGAGTTGGAACTTGAGTTTTGGCACTGTCAGCTCGCCGCCTTTTACGCAGTAGGCGTCAGCAGTGGCTTCGCACTAACAATTGCACTAACATTATTTTGCCACCTCGCTTAAACAACCGAACTTGAACACCACGAGCGGTGACGACAACATGGTTCATGATAGCAAGTGCTTGATGACGGCGGCCAAGCTTGAGTGCTATGAGAATTTTACATGCTCGATATGATTCCTCAACGGCCATCGCACTCACGTCTTGGTAAGTGCTGTTTCCATGCGATTCAGTTCTGTTCACTTTCTCCATGTTTCTTCGTTCAGTCACTGCACTCATCCAAGTGAAAGTCATCCACTTTGCATCATCGTTTCTTCCATGTTCTGTCTTCACGTTCTTGTAAGGGCTTTCACATGTCTCCCAAACGTCACTGTCCTCATCTTCTGGCCTCAGCGCAGGTAATCGATGTGAATTTCATCCGCATTGTATAGATTCTCAATGTTGTCTGCGTTTCCCAAACTTGGACGGAAGGAATGATACTCAATTCAACTCATAACTGCAATTGTTGGGAACACCAAACTACCTCTACCTCCCGGGCCTTTCAAAGTTCCCGCCTCATCCTCTAGCTCATTGCACTACAATGACGTGCAGTGCACTTCTTGGCTCAAGAGCGAGCAACTGTACTAGTGTAGAGGTAACCTTCCTGTTCTCGCGATCCCCTCACTTGCAAAGGAAACAGCGAAGGGGACAATGTTGGCCATGTACCTCTGTTAGTGAGCAGCATGCTTGACTATGGCAAAACTCATCGCTATACTACCCCTTTGAATAGATGATAGGAGGCGATACTTGTTCAGTTCGTTCTTCTATTCTGTTCTTGCCGAGTGTCTTGAGCAGTCGTAAGGTTGGTTTGTTGACCACACCCACCTGTGATTCCTCATGTCTCCTCCCCCTCGCTTCTATCCACCAACGCTACGACTCTTTCCATGGCACCCACTGCTTGATCCGCAGCACGCGCCCTCTTAGTCTTGCAGTGTCCCCCACCCTCACTTGCCAGACACTAGCAATCTGTGAGCTTGTGATTCGCGAGATCACGCCCGCTACACTACCTACGCTACTTGAAACGGAGATAGCGTGAAGATGAACAAAACATGCAAGTAAACCACGCAAAAACAGATCACTGCATCCAAGACAACATCGGCAGATACCGAGACCGTTGCTGATCGGTCATGATAAGCTCAACCTAACCTTCGGAGTCCAGTAAGGCCTTGTCCGTTCGGAGTCACGTCAACCTGATCATCGCCCTCGTGCTGAGGGAATATCATCCCATCACAGTACACCTCTAGCCAACTACGGAACTCGCGATGTTCCAACTTTTCAAGGTTCCATATTTGGAACAGCCTCGCATGTGAACAGGCTGAGGTTGAGTGATCGCCCTCCCCCGGAGTCGCTCGGCTAGCGGAGATATCTTATCTGATGGCTTCCCCGGCTTATCACTCCCGGAGTTAGTGGCGCAGTTTTCCCATTGGCCTCATTGCCTCTCACACCTTGGCCGGGGCTAAAGAAGGATCACCTACAGGGACCGGCCATGGTACCTCTCTAGGATAACGGTCTGCCTGTCAAGGACCAACGCAACGGAGCTGACAGCAAGGTACCTCCGTTAAGGGACGGAGGCTATTCAGAGACGGATGCGAGTGATGTACGGCAGGGACACTCACTCATCCTTGGTCCATTTTGGTTTTATGTTGACGCCCGGGTGTGTGTGAAGTCTTACAAGCTTGAGCTGGATGTCGTCTCTAGGATACTCGCAGGACACTCGCATCTATCACGCCCAAATGGTGACCAAATTGAGAAATTGAACGTGTAATATGTTGTTTGGACCTTCGGGTTTATTTGTGACAGTCTTTCATAGGGTACCTAATCGTGCATTACAATCGTTCTCAAAACGAGAATAAGATGAAGGCTACCGGCCTATCCAAATGCCGCCCATACCATTTGGACAGTGCACAAAGGGAACATAGAGTAAGGACATCATCAACAGGAAGAACGGTTTATATGCGGAAAAGAGATTCAACAGAGCCACAAATAAACCATCCCCTGCTCCTCCTATTAATCTTTCCTTTCCATCCTTCTCTTCCTACCCGTTTTCTCCAAGTGAAGAGGGAGTAAACTCATCACTTATCCTCCAACCCCCCCCCGTCCTTCGTCTCATCTCCCTCACTCGCTCCATCTTCACGTCCTCCAAACCCTCAATATCCCTCCTCCTAACCCCCTCACCCAACCCCATACTATACTGCCCAACCCCCCTCGTGTTCACCAAGACCCAAGACAATTTCCCACCTCCTCCCCCAACTTCACCACCCTACTGGCATGCGTCCCCTCCACATGTCCCGCCCCCCGCTTCTCCCAATCTCTTACTCATCTTCGCATTCTCCCCTTCCTTCCTTCAAACAACACATGCCACTCTCTCACCCAAGCATAACTAAACCCCGTATATCTTGTATTAGGAACAGCCGCGCAAAGGGCGCCGCACCGTCACCGTCCGTACATGTCCCAGTTTTAGAAAGAGGGGGGAATTTGGAGGTTACCTTAGGGTGGGCGGTTGGGGCGGTGGTTGTGCTGTTGGTGGGAGGAGGAGGAGGAAGAGGAGGAGAAGGCCGGGGGGGGTGAAGAAGTGGTGGTTGTGGTTGGTTTGGAAGGTTGAGAGTAACTGGGTGGTAGGAGGAGGCGGACTAGTTTTGATGGGAGAAAAGGGAAAGTTCTGACGGGACGAAGGTGATTTTGATACCGGCCCGGACATGGCGACCTACTAGTAGGTCTGCGTAACTTCAGTGGTATAGTCAGTGAAGTACGATTGTATTACGACTATCGTTTCGCCGACCCCAAGGTTCTTCGGCTTGTTCTCTGCGGTTCGAGTGGGGCTGGGAGGCGTGCTTGGTGGCTTTCCGAAGCCCCTTGTGCTTGACAAGCCAGAAACCATCGTCAGACTCATCACCCAGGGCACGGGCGATAGGCCTGGTGGGCTTGGGGGGAGGAGGTATGTGTCTGTAGGTGCCGCTGTAGATGGGCTTTGTGTGGGGAGAGCGAATGTGGCTGCCGATTTGGGGAGTCCAAGTGGCCGAGAGAGGAGGAATGCCGGAGATGTAGTGGCGTCATCACGGTTGATCAGCGTCGGGCCGGTTTGGGTTAATACGTTTTCGGCCTGAACCGTTGGGATGCCACTATCGGCAGTATGACTATGGCTGGCCGTGGATTCATGAGGCGTGATTTGGTTGTAATGCCAGATACCAAATTCGTAAACAGACTCAGTACCTGGGGTGATGTTGCTAGTTGATGTGGATGTGTTTTACCGCAATTAGTGGACATTGAAGCGGTACATACTCGAAGACTGCCCACCCTATTCACGCTTGGCGGCACTGGGCATGGTGTAAAGGAGAGGCATTGGTCATCGAAACAGAGACCGATGGCCACCATGAAGGAGGAAAAAGTGACTTTCATGATGACGGCAGACTGGTGTGCTTGGAGTGCTGAAATATACCGTTATGTGCCCAAACTCTGGGACCTCCCGAGTTTCCGAGACGCCGCTGTGGTTGCACAGCATGAAGAATCAAATGGAGGGACAGTAGTGCCTGGATAATGGAGGAACTCAAACACAATTGATATATTGCAACTCTATGTACGTGTACTCATAATCATTCTGTGCCATTCATGCTCTGCCCGACCACCCATCCCACCCACTTGCCCACCTTGCATCACCGAGGTTATCCATCCTTGATTGCATTTGCCATCTTATGCTCTTCCAGCGCGTCGGCCAAAGCCCGCGCAGACCCCTTTGTGATGAGCCTCCAAGTCTCCAAGCCCTCGCCATCATCCGTCGCGGCAGTTATCCTGACGGACTTGGGGCCCCATGGTTTCTCTTTGTAAGTATAATCAGAGAGCAGAGGTTGATCAAGAACAACAATATCCTGTGGCTCGGCGCGAAGCTGAAGGCGCACTTCGCCAGTAGTACTGTTCTTGATTAGACACATGGACCCTTTGCCCTGCGTCTTCCGTAGCAACCTCCTTTTCTTTGAGCGCTCGTCATCGCTGTCGTCGTTCTTCGCGACATGTTTACCTGCCTTAGCACCAACCTGAAAGACAACTGAGGCATCCTCCTCTCGCGGACCGCTATCGACTAACGAGAGTTGGACTTGTGGCGCCCGAGACAAGTGATGTTCGCTCGAGGTGGGATGAACCAACGGAATCAACCGTTCCTCAATGTCGTTGAATATTTCCTGTCCGGAGATAATGTAGGCAATCCTTGAGGTGGTGCTGCCCGCAACAATATGGCTATAGAAGGCCTTGGTCGTGGCATCGAATATATAGGATCCTGAATCACTAGGTTGGAGAGGTGAGCCGAGAGATAGGGGCCAGATTCGCTGGAACGAACGGGTACCTTAGATGCAAATGAAGGACGAGCAACCCTATAGAATTCCGTTGACAGAGCGACATGAGCTCTCTATGCGTTAGTGGAAGGGGTACTCGATCCAGCCGCCTTCGGGCGTTCTTTTGGTTATTCAGCTCCCGGATATGCCTATCTACGGTATTTAAGAATGTTCTAGATGCTTGGTATTAAGTTGCTTGGTTGTTTCTATGGACGGATTGACTAATTTCGTTGTCGCTGGAGTCTGAGATATCGCTATTGCCAGAAGTGCTGATCCCGCCGTTACTGGCGTCCGTTGAAGAGTTTTCAGATACTCCAAATTCGAACTGTCGTCTGATATGTCAGCGAGTTTATTGTTATTAAAATTACTTTCGCTATCAGTGTCGCTCTCGGCGTCGTCCTCGGTGTTCTCGTCAGTGCTACCCTCGGTATTTCTGTCTTATTACTGCCAGGGTCATCGTCAGTGTTGCCGTGGGTGTTGTCGGTGTTGTTAGTGCCGATAAAAGTGTCCTTGACAACCTGGTTATTGGAAGCCTCCGGCGGAGGAAGAATGTGAGCTACGGCGAATAGGAATGGTCTCTGTGAAATGTATATTACTCCGCCGGTGGTGATTGAAAGAGGTTTAAAGGATGAATCGTATGACCGATGAAATTGTACCCGCTAGGATATAGGAAAGATATGCGCGTTATCCGGAGCTGTGATTTCAGCTGTCCAGAGATTTGTGGTATATTCGACGGAGTCGTCTTCGATGTCTCCTTCGTTATTATCTCTATAATCGGCTTCTGTCAAGAATTTGGGATTGTTAATGTGAGGCGGATATCGCCAGTGACTAGTGTGAAAACTAGGTGTATAAGTGTCGATGATGCAGCTTTTCCTCAGCTCCTGTAGAGCTTGTTTTTTTGGCCCGGGTAGAGTATAAGCAAACATGGTGTGTGGCACCGACGTGTCGGGCGTTGTGCCGATCATGAATATGCCGTAGCCGATGACCCCGTTCTTTGGCACTGGAGGGCATGTTGTACGTAGGAGTTCGTTGATCTTGGGCGATATTTCGACAAACAGCTTCTGCACTCTGCCAGTGGCGTCTCAATACTTGTATCTCTTCGTTATTCCGCAGAAGGTCCCGACAGATACCTTGTGATTGGGCTATGTTGGTCTCGGGGTGCCGCTAGCGAGAGCTGAAAGAGATCTGGCTATGCGTCCAAGAGTTTGTTCTATGGCTGTGGAATCGGTAGTTTGGAAAAGACGGGTTGTTAGTGGCGGGGAGTTACCGGACGAAGCTTGTGAGCCTCACGGATATGTAGGCACGTTTTAAGAAGAGAGTCGGTCGGTAAGGACAGGAGCTAGAAGGGCGTAACACAATGGTCTTGTGCATTGGCTTGAGGAACCCGAGGATCACGAGACAATTTGGGGTGTAAAGCTCGGGCAGAACGTGAAGACAGATTGTTCAAATTACGAGCAGTGTCTAGCATGCCCCTGCGGCCAGTGTGTGAAGTCCAGCCAGGAGTTAATCGTCGAACAACTGTGGAACTGTTCCCAATCTGTCCGCTCGGCCAATACCAAAGCGCAACCCGATTACACTCCATACTTTGGCTGCTATACACAGCAATGCCGAATTGCCTTGCAAGCATGTCAGTGCCTGATGATACGTTCGTATCAAGATGTGCTCGATTTGGCCTATAACATTACTGCCGACGATCTAAGGGAGAAATTCGAGGATGCTTTGAGTTCAATGGACGATAAGATTGAGAGGATCGGAGATGATGAAAGGCTTGAGTAAGCATCTGCATCCATCAACCTGGTCGTACGGTTGATGCTGATGATCGAAGTGGGCGAACTGAAGAACACCTTTTCTGGTCGACAGCCACTTGTCTGGACCAAAGGCACATCAAAGATTTTGTGCACGAACTCTTCGAATCCCCAACATTGCGGAATTTGGAACGGGGAAAGTTTGGCCGACTGTTTACGGCGCGCAATCTTGCCCTCATTGCTGGTTTTCGGGTCGAGCTGACGATAAACCTTGGCCGATCATCTTTTCTTTCGAGATAGCGATAAAGATTGTTATGAGATTCCACTATGCTACGTTCCTTAGCTATTAGCTCGAATATGTGTGACAAGGCCCATCATCCAAGCACTTGCTGGAATACCATTGTATGTATGTTGCTGACAGTCCGTGGTCCAGAAACCCAAACTTCCTACCGGACTTCGTTTCAGAGACTCTCGGTACACTTGCGCTCCGCTTCCCCGTAAACGACGCGGCTTCGCGGAAGTGGTACTGTAAACAAGGGGAGCGCGGCGGGCTCGATATGGTGGTGCTCAAATGCGGATCGGGACATCGGAAGACTCGGCTCGAGGAGTACCACTATTGGCACAATCGACTGTTGATTCTCAAGGAAGAATTCGAAGAGGCACGACCGACGACGATTGCGCAGTGGTGGTCCAGAGCATCGAGGGAGCCATTCAGGTGTATCAGGGGATGAAGTCGTCGGGCGGATGAAGTTCGGTGTTGGTGTTGGTGATGGTGTTGTTGGGTTGAAGTTAATGGAATTGGAAGACGTCAGAAAATGGAGAGACGTCAAACGAGCATCGGGTCGGCCCCCCCGCATCCAACGGTGGGGTTGGTGGGGTATCGCAGCCCTGTCAAGCTTGTCTGCAGGGGAGCTACAGCGGGGATAGGGTACGTACCGCTGCAGCTACAGGGCCTAAGGGGAAAATACATGACGATATGGTGCAAGAAAGCATCACATCATCGATACATCACTCACTGCATCGATCCCGTCCCGTCTGCACAAACCCACCTAATATCAGACACATCAACGGCACGCTTCTCGGCACCAAGCATGCACTCTGTCTAGACATCAAACAACAACGACAAGTCATGATCATCACTAGCCATGGTCCATCTCGCTGAAACGACCAACCCATGGGGCGGTCACTCGTGGGTGAGTGACAGTCCAACCAGCCTCCCCCTCGACAACCGCACCCTCTACGAACCGGCCACCGGAACCAAGAGCGTCTGCAACAAGATCTTCCACTCGTCCCTCTTCGACATTGGTATCTTCCGGGACACCCTCCTCCCCTCCTTAACTTTCCACTCCGGCCTCTCCTTGATCGCCTACGGCGCCGGCCGCCTCACCGACCGTCTCGAGACCAAAGACTGGCTCTGGCCCTCGGGCCAGGTCCTCAACGCATGGTGGTCCGCCCTCGGCAAGCGGGTCATCTGCGACGGCATCCCGTTGCGGTGCGCGTGGGCCATCGTCGACCGGCATGAGCGCCTTTTGCTCACGGGCGTCACGCTCTGGGGCAGCCGGCTGTTCTGGCGCATCGCTAGCCGGAGCGTCAAGCGCGGAACGGATGATCCGCGCTATGAGGCGACCAAGAAGCAGCACGGTTGGTCGTGGAATAAGGCCCTGTTCACTACCTACCTCCCTGAGGCCGTGTTCCAGACCTTGATCACGTTGCCGTTTACTGCGCCCTTCCGGCACTTGGTTGGGTCGGATGTGCCCGGGCCGTTTGCCACGCTGTCGGGTGGCTATGCGGCGGTGGCACAGGCGGTGGCGGTGGGATTGTTTAGTATGGGCTTTGCGCTGGAGGTGCTGGCGGATTGGCAGCTTGACAAGTTCAAGGAGAAGGAGAAGAGTGGTAAGGAGGGTCATTCGGCCATGTGCAGAGAGGGAGTTTGGAGCATTGTTAGACATCCGAAGTGCGTACCCCCTTTTCCACCTATCTTAGACGCTTCACTAACAACATCACAGCTACCTCGGCGACATGCTAGTCCACCTCTCCTTCCCGCTCCTCCTTTGGTCCAGCAACGCCCTCCAGCCCATCCACCTCCTCGGCCCCTTGACCAACTACATATTCCTTCGCTACGTGTCGGGCGACAAGGAGAACGAGCACAGCCAGGCCCGCCGCTACAGCACCGAGAACGTCAACAAGAAGATCGACTTTGACAAGTACCGTCGCGAGGAGAACGCCTTCTGGCCTGACAAGAGCCAGGTGTCCAACAAGTGGACCTGGATTGTGGTCGGAGCGGGTGTGGCTGGTGCTCTGTTGAAGGGACTGGTGATGCAGGTGATCGCGTGACTCGCCATAGGCTGGAAAGCCGTCGGAATGGGATTGAGCATTGGCTCTGAGTTGGGCTTTAACGAGGCCATGGTGTTGGCGAGGGAGGGACAGGATGTGGCAAAATTGTTTGCTGGGAGTGGTGTTGAGTTGGCCGACTTTTTTGCGTGAGAGGGGTTTGCGCTTGGTTTGCTGGTTGACAGTGCTGTAGGATATTGTAGGATATGGTGTGTAGGATAGGGAACGCTTGGAGGAAGAGGCGATATCTCGCTTGATGGACGTGACTTGGATGGATTTGATGGTCTTATTTGGAGTATTTGAATAATTTAGTTATTTGAATGACCCAGAAAATGAAACATTCTTCCAAAACCTCATCCATCAACTTGGTTCAGTTGCTGATGACAGGCCTTAACTATCTCTGGGAGACGGAATTGGAAGGAGAAATGTTTCCGCCATCAAAACTTACAGGCACCTACTTTTTAGATTTGACAGCTGACATGTAAAATATGTCGTTTTAGC
>HF970617.1:316086-331220 GCA_000604205.2 Neurospora africana FGSC 1740
CCCTTCCGCTTCGTTTACGTCTCGGGCGAAGGCGCCACCACCGTCCCGCCTTCCTCTCAGTCCACGCTTTCGAGACTCACAACCGCCTGGTTCGCCATCGTCAAGGGCCAAACCGAAGTCTCCCTCTCCCAGCTCTCCAGCCCGACCTTTTTGCCTTGGTCCATGAGACCAGCCTTTGTCGACTCGGCCGCCCACTCGGCCATCCACCCTTACATCCCCAAACTATCGCCCGCCTACAGCTTGATGGGCTGTGTTTTGGGACCGCCGATCAGGGCGGGGTATAAGAAGATGTGGAGCCCTACTGAACTGCTGGGCAAGTTTTTGGTGGAGATGGCAATGGGGAGGTGGGATGAGGCGATCAAGAAGGAGGCGGGGGGAAAGGGGTTCGAGAAGTTGGAAGGGGGTGGAGTGGTGGTTGGGAATGAAGGGTGGAGGAGGATTGCTGGGTTGGGGTAGGTGGTGAGAGGAAGAAGGGAGGAGAAGGAGGAGGGAAAGAAGAACGCTGGGTCACGGGCCAGATTGTACTTGTATGCTGGAAGACACTGTAATTTAATGCTTGGATTGCTCTTTGGTACGTATACTAGCTAGACTACACAGTTCGTAGGCTTTGGGCCACAGGTTGTGTGTGCAAATGTGCTGGCTGTTTGTTGGAGAACAAGGCATGGGAGTGCCTTATTTTTTAATAAGAGACAACGCAATGGGGCAAATGGCAAATATCAAGACCGAACCAAGTGCTCAAGTGAATGAAGGACGTCAGACGTCTACAGTGACATTAAGTGTTTATACTCTATCTGAAGGCTTAAGACTGTTCTAGGACAAATGGCCGAACGTCCGTCACACACGAATGTGCAGTTTCCCAAACTAGGCCCCATATGGCGCGACGACATGGGGAAACTGCTGGACGCAGCCACGGTTGATATCTTCACCCAGGCCGGCAGACAACCAGACCTGTCCGTTGCAATAGAGAATGTTCTTCCTTCCCACGGAATCTTGGAGCGTGAGCTCACCAGTGGCGGGATTCACGCATCCCTTGATCTTGCTGATCGGGCCACCCTGCGCAATTGCACTCTCAATAGATTGCTTGGTGTTGAGTTGGGGCCAACTGCTGACCGAATTGGCAGTCGTGATATAGGCGTAGTATGTGTAGGGATAGGGAGCAATTCTGTCGTGAAGGTACAGAGAGCCTTCGCTATCAAGAGCCCAGTTGTACCGAGGCTGAATGGCCGCCGAGGTGCTGGTGCTGCCAGCTTGCCAGTTCAAGCCACCGACCAGGACGTTCCCCACAAAGTTGGCGTACATGTAGAGGGTGTTGCCATTGACGGTGGTCATTCCACGGAAGGCGTCGGTGTTGGTTAGACATGTGGGTTGCACGGGCTCGGGAGCCAAGGTCACGGTCTCGATCGCGGTGACAGTAGCAGTGAGGGAGACGACATCGGTCTGAGTGGCGGTGACCGTCTCAACATCCTCCACAAGGACAGTCGCGGTAGCCGAGGCTGTGGCCGTCACTGAGACCAACTCAGTTTCCGTGGTGGTAACGGTGGCAGCGACAGAGGCAAAGACGATCTAAAAGAAGTCAGCTAGGTTCCTCTGCGAATCCCGACGTGGTAAATACTTACAGTGGTCTCTTGGACAGTAACAGTCGAAACGGGGACGGGAACGGTGACGGTTACAATCTCAGCACCGACGCACTTGCAGGCCGACTTGTACTTGTCGAAGGACGGGCAGTCCAAGGCGTACTCGGGGAGCGCCGGAGAAGACTGAACGGCAGCAGGCTCGACCGAGGCCGAGCTGGTAGGCTCCACGAACGTCAAGGTATCGATATCACGCTTCTTCTCAGTCAGGCCAGGGACGGTGATGGTCTGGAAGACCGTCTCAGTGCTGGCAATGGTCGTCTCGGTTATGAGCTGAGGGACCGTCTCGGTGCTGATGGTGACCGAAGAACTCTCGGTGAAGAAGACAGTCTCGGTGGCAGCGGTGGTTGACTCGGTCTTGGTGACAATCTCGGTGTCAAGAACCGTGGCATACTGGGTAGAGGACACGGTAACGGTCTCGGTCACGATGCTGGCCGGGGCCGACACTGTTTCAACAAGGACCGAGGCGCAGTCATCGATTCCATGTTCGTTTAGGACAATGGCTGTTATGAGAAGGCCTTGGTTAGTATTTCTTGCGAGAACATTCTCCTGGAAGCAATCGTACCCTTCAAGCACTTGTTGCTGCGGCAGCAGGCGGCCGAGGCCAGGTTCAGCCAGGCAAAGCCCGAGGCTAAGAATAGAGCTTGCTTCATGGTGAAAACAATAGTAAAGAATGACTGGAGTAAGTGGTAAGCGAGCGTATTGAGACAGCAACCTCTTTTTGCCGAATCCTAATCCACGGTTGGCTGTGTCGATCACTTTTCTTTGGGATGGCAACGGAGCCCTTTTAAAGTGTGCCTGAACCGGTTGAGGGCTGAAGTCGGTCTATGTGTAATTTCCGTGTGCTGGTGTTGATAGGACGCCACACGAGCTATTAGCGGTTGGGCGAGTCTCGACCGAGTGGTGTTTCCCGCTAACCCATCCCTAGCGGACTAATACTGTGTTTGACATGGTCCCGGCTATCTGGAAGACGGGCAAGCACACGTGTAGGCTGATAGGGCCCAACACTAGTGTAAAGAGTAACAAGCTTTCCATGGGGAACCTGAGATGGTCAAAAACGATAGTCCGTCAATAGCGCGGCCGGGTCCGTACTCGCTTGGAGCCCGATGACAGCTGAGCTGTCCTTGTTGGAGATTGTTCCCAGGCATCTCTACTATCTGGGTGTTCGTATGGTCGGCATCAAGGCCGATCCGAGATGTCGGTGAAAAGGTCCATTGCTTTTTGACGTTCCATGTTGATCTCGGCTTGGAACGGAGAGGATGACGGCATCACCAGAGTTCTACACCAAGGTCAAATTGTCAATGTCAATGGGACACTGTAATGATCTGTCACGCCCTGTTAGCGGCTTGCCGTGTTTTCTATGGAGTCTGGGGAAGATCACTAACAGGCCAAGCTCGGGGGTTCTTGCCGAGGCTCTTGCCCAATGTGTGCGATTTGCATTGCGATTCGACGGGACAGACTGCGAAGAGGCAGAGAAGACAAGGACTGAAGACGACGAAGGTCCCCCCAGTGGAGTAAAACAACTGGCCGAAGATGGCTAACGATGCATGTTTCCTGGGGGATCCTGGGAGAACAACAGAGCCCACAGAGTCCAGAACGTTGGGGACATGTGCACGTCAAATTTGTGGAGTCGTGACTAGGTAAGATTGGCATTGGTGACGTTGATTGTTGATTGTTGATGGTTCCTCAGATCCCAAAAAAGTCGAAATGGGCGTCTAATTTCCAGTGGCGGCTTTTTTCTGCGCCTTTGATCTTGCCGTCAGGCCGAATTCGACGCCGCAATGGAAGAAGTGGCTTAAAGTGGCTTGCAGTGGCTTCAGGGGCCAGCGTGAACTACTGCAGCTAGTGCACGTGCCAGGTATTGCTAGTGCTGCCGGCCCTGGAATTGCACCATTCCCCACATGTCCAAGTTTTTCTTTTCATCGTTTCCCAATTACATGAACTTGGCATCCGTAAACCAGCGCCCAATGGCCAATCATTCGACCGATAACTTGGGAGTTTGATTGCGTGAAGCAAAGACGAAGACAAACATGAACGACATTCGGCCATCGGACCAACTTCTGAATTTCCCCGACAACTGTTTGACCGCAACGACATGACGATGGAAAAGAGGAGGACCCGTATGGCTTTGAAAGGCAGGTCTGCGTACAGTAATGGCAGTCAGATTGCTACCCTCGATACTCGACAATACCCAATGTCTACACGGGGTGTCTTCCTCAGACATTGTTCTGACCGCGTCTCTCGGACTCGGCGTCGTTCCATGATTCCATCTCGTACTGCCGAACCCCATGAGGCCCATCAGCACCCTTAGACCCAACCTTCTCCGCCCCGGGCTGCAACTGCTCAGCACTGTCGGCATCCGGCATCTTGACAAAGCTGGGGAGCTCGTTCTGCTTGGACGTGTTCGAGCTTACTCCCAAAAGGGACATGAGGGACATGAGGCTCTCGGTTGGTATGATGCGTGCCAGGATTGGGCGCAGCGTAGGGCCGCATGCAGCGATAATACCGATATGGACCTCAGCCAAGTTCCAGATGGAGAGACCAGTGAGCATGGCTAATACCACTGCGTTAGCTATCAGACGGAATAGGACAGGGGACACTGGAGCCTTACAGATGGCATCGGACGTCCACAGACCCAAGCTTGCCTTGATGTAGATGTAGGCTTTGGCAACGGACGCTCCCACAGACCTGTCACTTCAATGTTAGCCTACCTGCCACTTCACAAGCTCTCGACTAACAAGACTCACAGGGCACCGATCATAAAGGTCAACAGCGTCAAGAACCGGGTACGCTTGTCCATCTTCATGCTGCAGATCACGGGGATTGGGATGAGCAGCGTGATAAAGTCCGTGGCAACATCACTGCCCACCATGGCATATCCGGTTGGGATTGCGCTTCCGCAGTGATCCAAATACTCTTGCGGGTGTCCGAACAGAGCCTTGAGATGGGAGCCGCACTCTAGCAGGCCGCCGATGACAAAAGCCAGAGTCCACCCGATGATGATGGCGATCCAGACCATGAGAAAACGACGAAACACCACCCGGGCGAACAGGTGCCAGAACAGGAAGCACACGGACAGCTTGATCAAGCCGAGAGTGGCGATACCGAGGAGCAGGAACGAGAGTTCGATCTGAGCAAAAGTCTGTTAGAGAGGGGGCAGAGCAAGGCTTGGACAAGAAAGCGCACATGTTTGGCCTTATTCAGACGTCCGTTGACTGCTTTGGGGTCTTCAATCGAGCCCCCTAGTGGATATCCCAAGGCATGTTCCTTCACGCCTGTTTCTCGTTAGAAGTTGGGTCCAAGCAGAGATGGTGGGCGTCTTCACGTACCATAAATCTCCATGACAGTCATTCCGGTTGCAAAAACCGCAGCAACCAAAATCAGCCAGTCGGCCGTAATGTAGCCCTGTCGCTTCCACCTCTTGGAGTAGAATCTCAAGCCAACACATATCGTCGAGATAATCCACATGATGACAGACCCGGCGATCAAGCCGCCCGGGCTGTCATACTCGGGAGGCGAGAGCTGTGGTTGGGACATGATGGCTCAAGGCTGTTTGGACAACCCAAATCTGTTGTTGTAAATGACTTGAGCCCAATAGTCAATTGATGTCGGGCATGTGGCTTTCAAGGACGAGACACCGAGGTGTCAGTGGCAGCAGCCTCAATGGGAATCGCTACCTTATCACTATGGGTATCATGGTGTCCATTGCACCTTGGGAGAGCCAGACCTGATCTTCTCCAGCCTTCCCTGGCCAAGAGTAAGCGACCAAGGGAAAATGTGCCGACAGCTGATGCCAGCCTTTTCCGTCTTTGCCCGTGCCGTTGCACAACAGTTCCCTCGACCCTTCTACTTCCCAGCAAAGTCCTTGGTCCGGGCATGTTGCAGTCCATCCTACTCTTACGTTCGGCCGACGCATGCTCACTCACTACCACGCTGATATTGAGTAGCAATACATGCTGCCGTATTCCATACGGTGTGCCGTGCCCAGCGTCCGGGATGGTTACACGGGATGAAAATTCGTGGGCTGTCTGCCTACTACTATACTCAGCCCCTCACCTCACCACCGTACCGTCGCTTGGGACCATTCGTCCAATGCATACACGCGAACCACAGGATAATACCACACTGCTGCAGCAGCGAACCATGGACCATGGTCAGCAAGGGGACGAACCGCAAGACGAGGGGGGGCGGACTTCGGGCCGTTTTTATATACACAAAGACCACAAAGCTGCTTCATTGCGGCGTATGTAGACGGAGCACCTCAGGAGGACCCCCACCATTTCTATCGGGGGGTGTCGCACGGCAATACACAGGTATGTGGGTAGGATCCAAGTCGGATAAAAGAGCGAAGGGATCATCATCATTGCTGTGTTGCATCTGCCACCGTTTCAAGCGAATAATGCAACACGGCAGAGTATCAGGAACCACTACATATCGGGGCATGCGGAACCATTAGCCGGTGGCTTTGTGATGAGCCGTTGCACCCCGATAAGTCGCATACGGAGGATTTCTTTTGGTCTCCTATACGAATGAATGTATCCCTACTTTGACAACCTCCGGGTCTTGGGGAGACCAACACAAAGACGTTCGCACGGTACACAAAACATCAGTCCGAATGATCGGCCAATCACTCCAAGTTGTCGGCTCGGAAGACTGGATGCTTCTTGCAGGGACGGAGTGCTGGGCTTACCGAGAAAACGCGACCAGTGCCGTTCTGCAACAGTCATGTCGTTGGCAATGTTGAGAATTTCTGGATGTAACTCTGTCCCAGATTAACAGTCAGCAATCAATACCTGCCACTAAGAGTCAATGACTGACACTTCCCGCAGTTAATCCCACCTGAGTTGCTGCCGTTGGTGGCCGTCGGACCTTGGACCCCTCATTTGTCATTCGCCTTGACAGCCGTTTACCGTTGACGCGCCACCCACCACCTCCAAGTCGTTCTTTCTTTGGCACATGTCAATACCTAATATTCCGCGTCTTCAATTGTGGCACAAAGTCAACAAAACATCATATCATCACCAGTCTTTTTGCACCATCAAGCAACCCGCCAAGAAGCTTGACTGCTTGACAGCTTGAAGCACCCCAATGCATCCTCACTACCTTCCCTAAGAAAGAACGTCGAAGACAACCTAAGCCACCACCACCAGCTACTCACTCACGGACCAGGCCACGATGCTAGCCGCACTCCAACCGCTCCAAGCGGTCCTCCTCGGCCTAGTCGCGACCTCTGCTGTCCTCGCGACAGACACAAACCCCATCGTCAAAGACCCCATCAACAAGCTCTCCTACAAGGGCACCATCACCACCGTCCCCAATTCACCAGAAACCACCAAAATCGAACACTTCCTCAACATCCGCTTCGCCCAAGCCCCCCGCTTTTCCCCTCCCACTCCCTTCCTCCCCTCCCCCGGCACTCTCATCGACGCCTCTACCCCGGGCCCCGCCTGCCCACAATCCCTCCCCGCCATCCCGCCCTTCTTTTCCGAGACCAAAGAGATAAGCGAAGATTGTCTCAACTTGCGCGTCTCCCGCCCCTCGGGCGTCAAGGCAGATGCAAAGTTGCCAGTGGTCGTGCACATCCACGGCGGCGGGGTCGTCAAGGGGTCAGCGTACGATCCGCATTTCGACCCCGACCGTCTGCTGGCGTTGAGCGTGGAGATGGGAGAGCCGGTGATTTACGTGGCTATCAATTATCGACTTACCATCTTCGGCTTTCCCCGTCTTCCTATTCTCAAGGAGCGCAAATCCCTGAACCTGGGGATGCGAGACCAGAGGGCGGCGCTGGAATGGGTCAGAGACAACATTGAGCATTTTGGCGGGGACCCGGGAAGGGTGACGGCGTTTGGATTGTCTGCTGGCGGAACGTTTACGAGTTTGCAGATGGTTGCGTATGGAGGGGAAAAGGGGGCGCCGTTTACGAGGGCGTGGATGATGAGTGGACCGCCGGGGACGGCGCTGAACATGACTAGTGAGGAGACGGAGAGGCATACGAGGAGCGTGGCGGAACGGGTGGGTTGTGATTCTGAGAAAGATGATGAGGAGGTGTTGGAGTGTTTGAGGAAGGTGCCCATGGAGGAACTGACGGAGAAGGCGATGGGGTATTCGGTTGAGAATCACCCGCCCGCTGGGTTGTTTACTTTTATTCCCTCTCTTGATGGTGACTTCATCCCGGACCGCCAATCGGTTTTGTATCAGTCTGGAAAGTTCGTCAAAGGTTTGTCCTCCCTTCCCTTCCCCTACCCTCCTCATCTCCTCAAACCCAACTATTCTAACAATCTCCCGTGCAGGCATCCCAACAATCCTCGGCTGGGCACAAGACGACGGCGCCACCAACGCCGGCGCTGCCCCCCTCTTTACGTCTGAAGAATCCATGATCCCCGCCCTCCACGCCTTCACCGGCCCCTCCTCTCTCACCCCCTCCGACATCACCACCCTCTTCTCCCTCTACCCCGCCTCCGACTTCACCGCCGAATACCTCTCCTACGCCTCCCGCCGCGACCCGGACTCAGACCCCGAAGCACCAATCCACTACTTCCGCATCTCGCGCATCTTGCGCGACATTCTATTCACCTGCTCCTCTATCGACTTCGGGTATCATCTCTCTCGCGCTTCTTACGCTGAGGACCCCGAGAGCTTTGCGGGGGTAAGGCTGTACACGCTAAACCAAAGTATGTTAACACCCCTCTTCAAGGGGGCGGGCATGCCGTATCTGGGCGCGGTGCACGGTAGTGATACGAACTATATCTTCAACGGAGTCTTTCCTGAGTTGGGCGATGCGTGCTCGGAGGAAGATGGGAAGCTGGCGAAGGAGATGGCGGGGGCGTTTGTGAGGTTTGCGGCGACGGGTGATCCGAGTCTTACCTCTAAAGATAAGAAGAAGGAGGGGGAGGAGGGGTGGGAGTGGCCTGAGGCGTTTGGGGGTAAGGAACTTGAGGATGGGGTTGCGGCTAAAAGGCTGGAAGAGCTCCGGGGTGTGAATGTGCATGTTATTGGCGGACCGGTGGGAACGGGGAGTTGTAAGGTTAGACATCATGGACTTGTGGCTGGTGAGCAAGATCTGGGGAGCATGCAGAAGCCGATTGTGGGAGAGGGAGTGGAGTATGGAGAGATGGGAGCGAAGGATGAAGCCGAAGAGGCAGCGGCTAAGAAACCGGAACAGGTGAGGAGAAGGAGGGAGGCGCTGTTGGAGAGGGAGAAGTTGCTTAAGCGGTGTGCGTTCATCAATACCTTGAACGAGAAGCTTGGTGTTTGAGTTGGAATGGTGCCGAGTGGAGCTATGATCTGGCTCGAGACGGTCTGGAACATGCCAACAGGCAAGGGCAGTGTCGCATCTGGTTGAGGGCGGGAGAGACAAAGCAGGTTGGGGATAAGAATAGCAACATGGAAGCAAGATTTGATATGGAAGATGTAGGCAATACGGGTGGTTTCCCACAAAATGATGGCTCTTTAGATATCGCAGTTGATTGCTCCTTCATTCTGCCAAGATCTGCTGCTGTCTGTCTGGGAAGTACAATCTAAAGCCAAGAACTGGTCAATGAGGCCAGTCGAGGATGGTTTGTAACGTTGCCGCCTCCTTCTTGACCGTTATGGAGTGTCGGGACTAGAGGAGGCTTTAGGTTCACGGAGACTCTTCCCTCTACTGATAATTTCCCAAAATATTTCCCACAGTCGGTGATATTGGATCCTTCACAATTCTCCTCGGTACTACCAACCGCGGCTGAGCTATCTGTTGGGGACTGTTGAGCTGTGAATAGCTTCCAAATCCGCGGACCGGCACGGGGAGGTTACGCTGCCGAACGTGTGGAACTCTTGATTCTGGGACGGCAATGTTGGGGTGTTGGTGTTCTGCAAAGCCTCGTTGAACCGTGGAACCATGCCAATATAGGCGTACTCGGTGCTTGGTTTTCGTTGGCGAGTATACGGACCTGTAGGACATGCGTCAGCGAGCCTTGCCAGTACAGCTGTTCTTGTGATCTTGATCCCGGTGTGGGTTGAGGTGTTGTCTGGGCCAGGTACGCCAAGCCGGGGTGAATCGTGCACGGGATATCAAGGCCTAAAAGGGATAACATTGAAAAGGCGGGACTTGTGATCAGGCATTCTTGTGATGGCAGAGGAGCAAGGCAATGACGAGGCACAGTCAGCGTTGTACGCCGGTAGTTCTCGGTGCGGATGCAGTCATAAGCCACCATCGAACCACTGCCGTTGCCTTGCTTTGGCGGCTACTGCAATGATGACTCGTGCGGGCAGTTATAACGGCGAACGATCTTGTTTCTCTGAAAGGTTCTTCCTCGAGCTGTTATGGTTGCCTGCGCACTGGGGGCACTGTGAATGCTCGGTGCTTGGCGATACGGCATTCCTCTCCGGGTCTTTCCCGAGGACGGATGGTTGAATCGAAGGATCGTGCTCGGAGTGCCGAGTGTGTCTGACCCCCAGAGGCGCGATAACGGTACCTGGAACTACGAGTCGACCGGTAGCATATTCCTGCTAGGCGCTTATTGTGATAAGTAGCGCGGAAGGTGATGATACCTTTCAAGATGATTTGCCCATCGGGTCTGTTGTTTCCTTTTGGCTTGTATATCTTTCGGTCTAAAGTCATCGTCAGTGCTGTGACTTCTCTCCTTGCCTTCATCCCTTTCTCTCCAGGCTGTGTCTTTCAACACTGGCAGTTCGCAAACGCCTTTCACCTTCAGCACCACGAGGTCTTCTACGCCATATCAGCGTTGCAAAACATGAAGACTGTTACGCTGTTCGTCTTGCTTGCGGCGTCAGTCGCCTCGGTCTTTGCTGCTCCCATTCCGTCTTCAGGTAAGGAAGCCCCAACAATTCTGAGGAGCCCATGACTGACGACTGGACCACGGCAGATGTTGCTCAAGCCACACGACGAGATGGGCTGGGGACAGAGTTTGACACAGACCTTTGCCTTCTCAAGAAGCGGACGGGAGTGATTGGCGAGGGGATCGACAATTGCGACATGTGAGACGGAAGGGGAATGTCCAGTGGACGGAGGGAAAAAGAGGGCGGGGCCCACTGCAGTTACACAAGGGCAGCAATGGTGGGGGACGGAGCCTGTTCCTTCCGAAACAGTGCTATTTTCCCCGGGTTGGGTGTGATTTTAAGGCAGGCACGGAAGGATCCGAGAATAGCATTTCCATTGTAACTTCCGAAAGGGCTGAACTGATGGGGGGGACAAACTGCTCTTTCCAAGAGAAAGTCGGTGTGCAATCAATTTAATCACTTGCTCTGCAAACCGAGTAATTGCGCATAGGGTTGTCCCAATCAGGTGTCTTTGACTGCGCCGCAGAATATACACCTTCGCCCAGAGGCCACTCCAGGCTGCCTTGATCGGTACCGTCCACAATGTCTGACGCCCCCAACTCCGGAACTCAAGCCCCGGCCGGTACTTGTCGCATCACCCGGATTCCGGCAAATGGGCCCGTTCTTTCCCGTCTTATGCTAACGCTTTGTGTCACTCTTTGCTGACCACCTTCAATAACGGATACCCGTTGGCTCTAGCCCTCCATCCTTCATTCATAATTCCATTTGATGTGTCTAGCCCTACAGCGCCAAGAAGTTGGTTCCTCAGCCATACACTAGTGAAGAGCCGCCGTTGATATCGGTCCGGCAGATCAGCGCCCACTTCCGTTTCATAGGCGCCTGTGACGGATCCTTCAACTGTTCAAGGACATGATTACCGGTATGGCTTACGCCACCAACAGACCTAACCCCTCCCCCGGCTGCATCGTATGATATGCTTCTAATGGAGTATGGGCCAATAGCTGCGCTTCTCCATCAATATTGTAGCGTATACGCTCATGTCTCTAGTCTTCAACATTGGTCTCTCTTCCGAGACCGTGCGGTTGGCCTACAAGCGCGCATTGACAAGGATTAGGAGGGAGAAGGATCATGGAATGCATAGCACTTCACACAACCGCTTGCTGGTTGTTTTTAACATCAGTTGACATGTTACTTATCCTGGATCAAGGGTGCCAGCTTCACGTCAAGAGAGCAGTGCCTCGACGCATGGAATGCCGGCACTCTCGATCGGTTAACACCACTCCCACGCAATGGGTCTTTGCTTCTTCCTCCGATACTCCTCTCCCACTCATTCATTGCTGTGCCCGTAGGCTCGGCTTAGTCCTCTGACGGTTCTTCAAGTTTCTTTGTCGAGATTCTCATCTCAAGAAACTTCATCATGGAGCCATTGATCACAGACGAAAAGCCCCGATATGCTCGTCTACATGGCGATGATGAGAACATCCCCGAGAACCCAGAGGCACTAGCTCTGGCTCAGAAGTGGAAACGAAGGTTTTACATCCTTCTCGCTTCATCTCTTTCCTTCATGACCATTATCTTTGGAGTCGGAATCTACAGCATCTTGTCATTGCAAGATTGTTTACCCCCAAAACCTGGAGCTGTAATACCGTATTGCAAGTTCAACCCATCTCGAGATGTCTTTTTCTACATTTACTAACATAACTCACAGCACCGGCCCCAGTCCAATACGTCAACAAATGGCTAACCGGTGACCCGGACACCAAAAAGTTCATGGGCAAGCCTCGTCCTGAACTCGACCAAGCATGGCACGACCTCCTTGACAGCACTCTGATCAAGTACTCAGCCGATGAGCTCTTCCTCGCCAATAATGCTACCTCTGTCCAGCACAAAGATGGCGGCTACGTCGGCGGGCTGGGTATTTCCCATTCGTTGCATTGCCTTGTAAGCGGCCCCTTGCCTGTTTCTCATCGAGTGTTGACGATGGCACCTCGGACATCTCCACTTCCCCTTTTGTCAATATCCACTCCATGTAGCCAAGATTCACCGAGTAAACAAACTTTCCAATTTGTTTAACCACCTCACTAACACCTCGCTTGAAAGAAACGGTTGAAGCAATACCTTCACCCGGAGTACTACTACGGCCATGAGATGCAAGATTGGGACGAGCTCTACTCACACGTCGACCACTGTCTCGAGTCCTTGCGTCAGGAAATTCTGTGCAACGCCGACGTGAACGTCTACACCCTGAAGTGGACGCCACACAGCCGATTCAAGCCTACGGTAAAAGTGCCGCAGCCACACGCCTGTGTTGACTGGGAGGCCCTCCATGGGTGGATGAAGGGAAGACAGGCTAGGTTGGAAGATATGGTTGGTCCGCCCGAGAGCTTGTTTGAGGGAAAGGACTCCAAGGAGAAAGCGAATGCAAAGGGTGTGCAAGACGACCAGGGGAAAGGGGACTGGAAAGAGAAGGAGGGGAGTAAAACGTAGTGAGTTGCTTAGTGATGAAGACAATCGAGTAAATCTTGGGGTAGAAGATCCACAGGCGCCAACACACACACACCCTTTGGAGTTTGGACCCACGACAGGCCTTGAAGCATATCCTGCCTTTGCATCATATAGAACAAATGTTGGACTAAAGAAACGCACCAGTCCTTTCGCCCATCCCCATCTCAGTGGTGCCTTCAATCCTCTCCCAAATGTCTGGATATGACCTGAAAATATCGAGTGTCTCTTGGACGTTGGTTCCGACCGAACATGAGGAAGGAACGCGCCTTGCAGCACGATTCTCATGGGAGGAAGGTGCGCATCGCTATTTTGAAGCCCGACGAGTGGAGATGCATTGGATCATTGCATCACATCAAGTCTTGCATCTTTTATCCATTGTTGCCATCCTACAACGACCGAAACCACGCACCTAGAACCATCACTCCAGATCCACAAGCTCAATAGCATCGTCCATAGCATCCATATCTTGCATTCAATAGCCAAGCCTCCCACCCATCTTGGCAGGTATTCCACCCTCTTCGCCAGATTTGGGACTGCCCAATGTGCCCTTCAACTCCTTGTGCCCTCCTCGCCAAACACTCTAACAAGCCATCCAAACAGCAATGTCCGCCAACGATTACTACACCAACACCAACTCAACTTCAGGTCCCGGCCATCAACAGCCCTCCTCGGAAACTCAAAACTCCTCCAACCAGCAGCATAGCTCGCACAGCTACCCTCCCCAAGGCCAAGCTCACCTCCACTCCTACGACAACCACTTCCAACTCCAAGACCACGCCGCCGGTCGGCGCCGCAGCTCCGCCATCTCCATCCCCGCCGGTGCCACAGGCGACAGCTTTCCGAACCCCCATCTCGCTCAGGGTTTCCTGCCCCTGAACCACCAAGTCCCAAACAACACCCCCGCCCACCACAGCGGAACATCTTCCGTTCAACATGGCCATTCTACGACTAGCCACTTTTGTCCCGTTGGTCAAGACTCGACTCCCAGTCCAAATGTTCCCAACGGCCTCAACAGTTCCAACGGTGGTCACACCGGCCCTGACGGTCCCGATGGTCCAGACGGAGAACGAGGCCTCGGCGCCACCCTCGTCGGCGGAGCAAGCGGGCACTTCCTCGCTCACCAAGTCGGCCACGGCCACCACCACGGTGTGCTTGGGAGCGCGGCGGGGGCAGTAGGTGCTAATGTATTGGAGCACCAGTTGAGGAAGAAGAACAACCATCACAATCAGAATCCGCATGCTCATGATTTGGGACATGGCGGCGGCGGAGGAGGGGGGTTGAGTGGGATGTTTGGTGGTGGTGGGCATCATCATAATCTTCAACAACAGGCACAGCAGCATCACTACCCGGAGATGGTGCACGCCGGAGCTGGAAGGGGTGGGTATGAGCAGCAGGGACATTCACATTCACATGGGTTTGGACATGGACAGGAGCATGGAGGCGTGAATCAGGGACATCGTGGGCATGGGAAACATGGGAAGTGGGGGCTTTAACTTGAGGGCTCCGCGATAACTTTGTTGGTGTCTTGGTGAGTAGCTGTCCTGTTTTACATCGCTTGCCTATCTGGTTTTTGGCTTATTCTGGGTGTATCGACAGTGTTAGTCCTAGTCATTAGACCTACATGAAACGAAACTTCATTACACCTTTCCATTTCACGGGCAAGCACATCAAACACAGGAATTGCATGATTCGCATCACCTTGCTAGGTATCGACCCCAACAAAGATCGCTGCGATCAGTTCGATTCTACCATCCGACACCTCCAGCTGTAGATACTTTGCGCATTGCAGCAGCACGTACCTTACGCTCTTGTTAACAACCTCGCTGGACAGCTTTGTTCCAAGAAGAAAGCCAAAGGCGCAAAGGGGAAAAGAGTAGCGCTGTCACCTGCTCGACACAAAAAGGTCGCGACACAGGTCGGAGCGGGAGGGTGCCCACGCGAACCCGGACATCTCTTCCGTCCCCGGACTCCCAAACCTCTTCGCCGCCGGCCGTCACACCCATCGACAATAGCCGCTGACTGGGAATTCCGCCTGGTTTCTCCAAGGCTTCGGCATCCACGAACTATATCGCCATCCCGCGTCCTCACCCGCTCGAGATCCTCTCCCAACGTCCCCCTCCCGTTCCCACAAGCCCCGACATCCTATCCTGGCTTTCATGACTGTACTGCAGGAGCGTTGAGGGCAAATGAAAAACAGGAAAAAAAAAAAAAAAAAAAAAA
>HF970618.1:57236-73211 GCA_000604205.2 Neurospora africana FGSC 1740
TCCGCTTCATTGTCTCGGCATGGTCGAGAATGGAAGGAGGAAGTCTTGGAATGGAATCCAATGATACGGAAGATGATGCATCCATTGCCCCTGCCTCCACCAAATGCCACTACCTATAGGTAGCCCGTGCCATACATACAGGTAGCAGCTGGTGTGGGGAGCTCTTCATGCTTTTGGGGTCTTAGGTTCCCCGCGGCTGGCTCGTCTGGACCCCAACTCGATGCAGTGTTGTCGGCCGTCGTTTCCGTTCCAGGGACCCCGTGGGTGCTGTGCGGATCGCGGGGATGGCAGCAATGGGAGGCAACCGGCAAACCCCAGGCTCATGGTACAGCGGGATGACGCGCTCAGGGACTCCATCACGGTTCCAGCTTAGCGTGTGAGACACAGCTGAAGCAGAAACAACGAACAACACACTGACTTCCTCGCTCCCCAAAGACAACCTGGGCATTGGACTTCCATAACAGATCTTAAGTCTCTCGCAGTTCCTCTCTGTCTTCTCTCCACTTCTTTCTTTCCCGTCTATGCAAATCCCTCCTTCATAGATCACCATCTGATCATCATGTCGTACGGATACCCTGGACAAGGCTACGGCCCCGGTGGGGGACACCACCAACCTCCCCCTCCCCAGTGGGATGGCCAGCAGCAACACCACCAGCAAGGAGGCTATGGCTACTCAAACCCGGGACAGAGCGAGTACAACCCTCCGCCTCCTCACGACCAGGGCTACGGAGGATATCACCAACAACCTCCTCAGCAGTATCAGCAAGGCAGCTACAACCAGGGACAGTATCCCCCACAGGGCGGATATGAGGGACACCACGGACAGCAGCAACAACACCAGCAGGGACACTCCCAACGCCCCTCTGGTCCTCCTCCCGATGGCTATGATACCTATGGCTACCCAATCGGCTCTGGTCACCAGGCGCGTGACCAGGGACAGCAGCATTCCCACGAGATACACGAGATTCCTTCGGGCACACAGCAGTTCGGCCATGGTGCTCCTGAAGGCTATAGCTTCCAATACTCCAACTGCTCAGGTCGCCGCAAGGCATTGCTGATTGGCATTAACTACTTCGGCCAGGATGGCGAGTTGCGCGGCTGCATCAACGACACTAAGAACGTCTCCGCCTTCCTGGTCGAGAACTATGGCTATAAGCGCGAGGATATGGTCATTCTTACTGATGACGCCACGAACCCCCTTTTGCAGCCTACAAAGGAGAACATGCTTCGTGCGATGCAGTGGTTAGTCGCTGGTGCTCAGCCCAACGATGCCTTGTTCTTGCATTACTCCGGTCAGTTACCTTTTCCCTTCTGAACCATGCCCGCGTGCTCCCACTGACTAGCCAACCACGAACAGGCCACGGTGGGCAGACTAAAGATACCGACGGCGATGAGGAAGACGGCTTTGATGAGGTCATCTACCCAGTAGACTTCAAGACCGCCGGCCACATCGTCGACGATGAGATTCATTATACTGTCGTGAAGCCCCTCCAACCTGGTGTGCGATTGACTGCCATCTTTGACAGCTGCCACTCAGGCTCCGTTCTTGATTTGCCCTATATCTACAGCACCAAGGGCGTCGTCAAGGAGCCCAACCTTGCCAAGGAGGCTGGTCAGGGTCTGCTTGCGGCTGTTGGCTCCTATGCTCGTGGCGATCTTGGAGGCATGGCTAGCAGCCTGTTCTCCGTCGCTAAGACAGCGTTTGGCGGCGGCAACGAGGCCTATGAGCACACCAAGCGGACAAAGACATCGCCTGCCGATGTCATCATGTGGAGTGGTAGTAGGGACGACCAGACTTCGTATGTTGCGATCTTTCCCCTTTGTCGACTTCGCTTCAGTCGTGTAGAACGAAAAATACTGACAATTCTTTCAGGGCCGATGCGACCATCGCGTCCCAAGCCACAGGAGCCATGTCCTGGGCCTTCATCTCCGCCATTAAGGCGAACCCCAAGCAGAGCTACGTGCAGCTGCTCAACAGCATCCGCGATGTGCTCGAGACTAAGTATACGCAAAAGCCTCAGCTCTCCAGCAGTCACCCAATTGGTACGTTTTGTCTTGTGTCCACCACCCCTTTTCGCTGCGTCTTTGATGTCGCCATCGATGAAGCCAAGTGCTCATGAAACACGTTGGCTCGGCGTTTCTCAAATTATCTTATCTCCAGCCAAGAAAATCAAAAACACTAACAAGTTGCGAAATTATATAGACGTCGACATGCTCTTCGTCATGTGATTTCGCCGGCAATAAGCCGGCCTCCCTTCCTTCAGCTGAGCAGGCTGTCGGTTCGCTCCGCATCAATGTCCATCATGTCTTGTCCACGTTGCTCTCTCTCGCTTCGGCCGACTTGCATTCATCGGATCGGACAATGCCGATCTGGTGAGAGAGGAGCAAAGAGAGAGCCGAGAGAGAGGTCCCCGAGGTTCGCGAACGTGGCACTCATCGTGGATGTGGGTCGCCCTGTCGATCTGCTGCTCAATTCTTATAAGGGGCATCGGGGGGTCGTCCAAAATTCTAAGCCCCTGGAGATCGGCAACTTTCTATACCCCCCTCCTGGCGGAACTCAGTTCAAAAAGATCAGCAGGCACTTGGACAGGATCGGAGGGAACAAGGTCAAGGGGACAGAAAGAGATTTTATTTCTCTCACTCAAACTTATCAGCTGAAAACAAGGGGTTCGATTCGCAATCGGGAAGGGAAAAAAGAAAGAAAACAAGGCAACATCCCAAGACTTGGAAGATGATGGAGATCTCGATTTTCATATAGGAAAATCAAGGGGGTATTGACTACGGGCTGCAACCCTCGGACTTGGCCCATTTCCTCGGGGACCTGCGTTCGTGGATCAGAGCATGGGGAACACATGGCATGGACGCCGACCGATTCCCTGGGAGCCTGGGAGCCTGGGAAGAAAGGAAAAGAAAAGAGAAAAAAATAAACATAGTACAATTAGGCTCGTTCATTGGTGGGAGTACGAAATACGATCCTGCAGTATCTAAAATCCTCTGTCGGTATGTCCCATGGTAATGGTTATCGTTGAAAAGCCTATTTTTTTAAATTTTTTTTTCAAGATCTCGATGCAATATCTTGCAGGAGCATAATAACATAGTGTAGGTGGAGATGGAGATGTGAATGGATATGACTTATGATCTTCGGTGAAGTCCGTGCCGAACAATTTCTCCATCGTCTTGGTGTGTTATCAGCGCAATGTAATCAGACGATGTGAATGGTAGTCGTAAAGATGTGAGTAACATCCCGGCGAATTGGGTGTTATATTCTCCAAGTTTGGTGCATTATCAGATTGTCGAAAGCTGTGATGAATTCGGATGTTATCATGCGTCGATTATCCAGGGCTGAGATATGAGTCGACTTGTCTTTCAGTTGGGTGTGAACGGTTTTGTTCTGTAT
Organism: Neurospora africana FGSC 1740; assembly: GCA_000604205.2. Lineage (NCBI taxonomy): Eukaryota > Fungi > Ascomycota > Sordariomycetes > Sordariales > Sordariaceae > Neurospora > Neurospora africana. The sequence continues at coordinate 60,634 of HF970618.1, forward strand.
TGCTGTGTATATGGTTTGCCCACAGCACCAGTATGTGTGCTAGTGCCAATACTATAGTGAGTGCACCTGAGTTCTCTGCAGAACTACTGGCCATCTTTTGGTGGTGTTTTGGTTTGAACTGGGTGTTGCACGCTCCAGCCCGTGACAACATGGAAGTTAACATGCAGACTTTCAAGGGCTGACATGGGCCAGGTTGTCTTATGTGTGAGTCTGTCTGTATTTGTTGTATAATGCAGTCTGGCCTTGTTCTTGTCCTTCACGGCTCACACCACCAGTACCGATGTAGCAAAAGAAAATGAATTGCTGTAGGAGTAGCAGGACGGGGATGTGGCACTGAAAAGGAACAGCTCGTGCTTTACACACATCTTGTTGCTTGAAAATTTTGCTTTTTGGCCCTATAATGCTACTTGTTTTCCTTCCTCCCATTTGACTAACCCTCAAAAGTGGCTGGTCCAGATACCCGGTGTTACTTACATACACTCCATATAATACAGGCAGATACACACAACTTTGTTTTAGATATTATACACTAAACAGACCACAAGGATGAATATGACATAATAATGATAGGATGGTGGGTATATTGATAGAGGAAAAGGTGATGTGAGTTGAAAGGACGTTAAGAGAGGTAGATGGAGAGATAAGAGAGTTAGGTAGAGAGAGATAAGAGAGAATGATTGGTTAGGGAGAAAAGAGGCCTAAAAGCCACACAGTCCGATCTAGTAGGACGATAAGAGAAAGAAAAAGATGGGGGGATATGAAAGAATGTAGTAGTGGTGATAGAGTGGTAATACACAAGTTTCGACATGGTTGGGGATATGCTGACTGTTCTTCTTTTTGGTTCTTCAGCCAGCCCAAACTCATCAAAATCACATAACCACATCCGCTGTTGTACATGATATGACATAAACATAGTGGGAGAGGGTTGGGGGTGGTGGGGGTCGGTGGAGAGCAAGGCTAACTGCTTGCTTCTCGCTGGGTATGTAGGTGGAATAAAGATCGTGGAAGATTTGTTTTGGGAATAACATTAACGATAGTATTTCTCATTCAAATGGTGTAGTTTTGTTTCTTTTTTTTTTTCTTTTCTTTTTTTTTTGTAGTTCTTCAAGCCCGAATAAGCGGCTTCAAGAAGCCCAGTGCCTTGTGAAGACTCTTCCTGCTCCTTACGGTCTCATCCTGGGAAATGAAGGAATCCCCAGAGTCTCGCCTTTCGCGGACGTACTTGGGCCACGTGTTTGTAAGCACAAGGTACTTGATGCTAGACTGAGCGGCATCGAAGACGGCAGCGTCAAAGGTTTGTGGGATATCGCCCGAGTAGTAAAGAGCTGCGTTACGGGGATGCGTGGCGTGGGAGGTCGGTGGTGGGTCATCAAGAGGAAGGGTCTCAACAGACTTGAATTCACCCATGGGGGTCATGGACACCGCTAGCTGGTCCGAGTTGGAGACGATGTTGACCTCGCTGTCGTTTGTGGGCTTGTTCGATCCGGACCATTTGACTTCGGCGAAGGGTGTAGCTCCACCGCGGTTGATATCTCCGTACATGTTCCTAGCGGCACGTTCAAAGATACCCTCAAGCTTACGCAGCTCGTGCCATGCAATGTTAATAGGGAACTCGGCGTCTCTGGTGCTGATGAACTCGGCATAAATACGAAGCGCCTTGGTAAACTGCTGGCGGACAACATCCGGCTCGGCGTTGTGACGGTTGCGGACGAAAGGAGGCGGCAAAGCGGCCTTCCACTCAGCCACAGCAGTGAGGAAAGCAATGTTCTCGCCCGAAAAATCGCGACGGGCAGAGAACTGGCGAAGAGGTTCCGGGTTCTTTTCAAGAACGTGCTCAAGAGCGGACATTGTGAGAACGCTATCATCGGTGGCGTTCTTGAAGTCTGGCTGAGATCCCTGGCCCATCTCCATAGTCGAAAGCTTCTTCCATGAATCTCTGACTCCGCTTGTGAAGTGGTGTTCTCCAACCTTGGTTGAGGTTGGGCTAAGAGCAGGTCCGCTATTGTCGCTTCCCCTACGCTCGGCATTGCTGCCGTCGCTACGGGCGCGCATCTTCTTGGACTCCCAAGTGGCAATCGAATCAAGTGTCTCCTGACGCAGGTTGTTGTGCCTACGAACCTGCCAGCAAGGGACAAAGATGGTGAAAATCTCCATGAACATGATGGAGAGACCGATCCTATTTGAACGAAGATTTAGATATTGCCATCTGGTGAGGAAGGAAAGCGCTGGACATACCATTGAGGCGGGACAAAAACCGCGTTCACCGGAGCCATACCGGGAACGTAAAGAGCAATGAGCCACATAGGGGCCGCAGGCAAGCCAGCAATGCAGCAAGCCATGGTCTGGAGCTGCCAGCCGTGCGTGTCACGGATACCACGAGACTTCCAAAGAATGATGGGAGCAATAACCCAAGCCCAAAGAAACTGCCAGAACAGCGAAGGCCACCACTCCCAGCCCCTGCCCTGCTGCATGGCAATCTCTGCAGGAGTGCCGCTCACCTCAGTACCAGGGATACCAAAGCTGGGGTGGAACTTGCGCGAGATCATGTAGATGATGATAACAACAAAGAGCTAAACGAGGTTAGAGACGAGCCGTGCGGGCTATGATGGTACTACTCACTTGAACGATCATGCCAATGGTAACGCAGGCAAACATCCTCTTCGAATAGTCCATCTTCCGCAAGCGGGCGATAAAGGTAAGTCTCTGCGGCGGTTGCTGCGCGTGCTTTTCGTCGAATCGAGACTCCATCTGGCTCGGAGGACAAGCATACCGAGCCTGTGCCCTTGCGACATGAAGGAACTGGCTGTTACCGGCTTGGAAGAGGGCAATTCCGAAGGGAAACCAGATGCTCATGATCCAGAACTCGGCGACTTCGGGGGCCATGGGTCCGATACTGTAGCCCAGCTGAACAGAGATCCAGTAGAGATGGAGAAGTGTGATACCGGCAAAACTGAGAGCAAGACCGCGTATCCTGAGAGTTGGCATATCACGCTTGAGCCAAAGGAAGACCATGCCAGCCACCACCGCGGTCGTCCAGATAGCACCCCATACAATCCACCAAATACCAATGGCATTGAGTCTTGGTTCAGGTTTGGTGTCCGGAGTGGTGCCAAATTCGGAGCCCACGACCTGAGCCTGGGCAGCGGAGAAGTCGGCTCGTTGTATTAGACGTGGCACAAACATGATGTCGGATGTTGTAGTGTCGACGTGGGGAAGAGCGGAGTGGGTTACGGATATGGGTCGAAGCGACTCGGAGTGTCGTCGAGACACGTGGGAGGCCTAACCACTAAAGCGCAGTGTCATCTAGTAGTGTTGAGTGATTGGTATCCGACCAGTAGTAGCTGGTGTTGGTGTTTGTTGAAACGAGCGTGGTGAGTGGGTAGGCGAGCCAAGTGGGTTTTGTATCCTCCGAAGCCTAAGAACCGAACCCGTATGCAGAGCGACGAAAGAGCGACTTGAGCTGGACCTAATAGGAGTAAAGAGAGTGTGATGGTGTGCGGCTCAGCTCTGTAAAACCAAAAACAGATGTGATGAGATGCACGGAGTATGTATGAAGTAGTCCCCGGGGCGGTGCCGAGAGAGATGGGAGAACTTGAACAAGCCACATCCGAGGACGGGCACATGAATGATAGATCACTGCTTCTGCGAACATTTGTGTGCAAACCAGCTCGGTAAATGATGTCCAGGATAGCCCCAGGATGCCAGGATGTGCACGATGGTGCAGGATAGGTTGGCTAGGGGGGAGTGTAGATCCCGCGGGATACCTGAACATAGTGTGAACATGGGACTATTCCCACTTCTTCTTGGAGCGCTGGGGGCCCAGTGCGTAGACCTGCATCCCAGCCCACGATCCCAGCCCATTGCCAGCGTCACTCATTGCGCCCGCCCAGCTGCCCGATGTAGGATGCAGCGAGTCTGCTATCTCGCAAGACATCTTTGTGTTTGTCTGCTGCGCCAATCACAACCTTGACCAGCTTGTGCCTACTTGGCTGTTTCCGTCATTGCCGAGAATGTCTGGACTGTGCAGTCGAAGGGGGAACCACGCAGTAGGTACCGTTACAGTGTGAACGATGGAGGGACACTTGAACCATAATGTAAGCGGGCCAAGCAGACTCAGAGACATCTCTAGACAGACAGGTCAACGGCCCGAACAGGAATATCCAAATACTCTGTAAAAGTGGTGTACTGTGTAGTCTGTATGAGAGCACTTGAGCCTGTGATTGCAGATCGTTTCATCTCTCTGCCCAAAGCTCCATCTTCATCACATTTGCTGGTTCCCATGTGCCTAGTGGACCCCCCTATTGCCATGTCCAGCTCGTGAGCCCAAGGCGCTGGCTCGTTGGCCGGCAGATGGCATGCAGAGGGCAGCGTGGTGAGCACCTGGAAGCGACGCTTCTCCACATCGATGTCGAGCACTGTGGGGATGGTGTTTACATGGTTGCTAGGAGCGCCAAGTTGATGACCCTGATGACGAAGAAATCAAGACAACACAGACGGACGGACTTTCTCCAGGAACAGGGCATAGGATGGCGCCGAGCGATTGCGAGAAGGGCAAAAGAGAGTCGCTGCTGGACCGGAGATGAGGGATATCGACTAGACAGGGGAACATGATTCAAGAACAAACTGCGAACCAGAACCGGGCACTTGCCACAGAAAACCCTCAGAGACACCCTCCTGGTACACTCGGGACTATGGTTGACTCGGCAAGTGTTTCTTCCTGCTTGGCGCGCTAAGCTCATTGTGTCGGCAGTGGATTGCTACAGCGCTCTTTGGCTCTGTCGATCGCCATTCCAGCGTGCCGGCGACTGTGCGGTCTTTGAGAGGGTATTTGAGCATGGAGTTCCCATTTTGGAACGAAGGACGTCGTAGTACAAGTGGATGAAGGGATCGCAACTTGACTTTGGGGAACCTTGATGGTTTTAGCATTGCTGAAATAAAGAGTCCTCTGCTCATTCAACCATGAGCAAGTGTTCTTGGTTGAATGCCCGGGCTGTGTTCAGCTGTCGAGGGTGCTGAGGTTGGGCGGCCTTGCCGGTGGAGGGGATGGTTTTGCTGACTGGGTCAAGGTGTCTTTGCTGAACGACAGGCTCAGGGTCAAGAAGGGGGTACCTTACTGTCATTGAGGTTTTTGCGAGCAGGGTGAATGCGTGAAAGCCATGTGGTTTCCGATTCCAGAGGATGTGGTTTGGGAGGGAAAAGCATCAGGGCAGTTCGTTGTCGTTCGTCCGGATGTTTCAAGCTTGACACCTGCAGGTCCGAGTGTCATTGGACAGTTGCCGCTGTCAGCACCTGTCAAGCTTGCTTAGCTCCATTTGGGTTGGCATCCTCATTGTGGGGTCGGTGGGAAAATCCTCGCCAAGATCCAGAGGTACCAGAGTTAGGTTGGCAACCCAGACGCGCTAGTACCGAAGTCGGCCAGAGATCTACGCACCTAATTTGTAGGGACCAGGCCAGACACTGTACCTTCTGTCTTCGGCGGTATCGGCTCACCTTCAGGGACGTCGCGCGAGGTTCATTCCATGTTACACTACCTAGAGGTAGTTAAAGGGTAGTGCACTCCTCCTTTCCTCCAATACAATCTCCCCCCTGGACCCCTTCAGTCCCTAGGTTCCTCACTCAACCCTCTTGGCTCTTGCCCTGCTTCGCCAACGAACCGACGAGGAGCACCCACCGACAATCGTGAGGAAATGACTGGCAGTACTCTTCGGCTTCTTCTTTCCGCCCGGGCTCCATCTTGATCGAGCTTGGTGCTGGCAAGATCGGGCCTGGATCGAGAGCGAGGTGGAATCCCTCATTTGCTTTGCGGGGGTGACATCCATCTCTTTACGTCAGATGTCTCTATTCTTCCTCTGCTAAAGATGCTAAGGCCCATGTCGTCGACCTTGCAATTTCATGACGGTCTAGTGGGCGTCTGGCTTTTTGGCGGATCAACAATCACGACACCACCAGCTTTCCTCACCTCGTGACTCCTCCATTGTTATCTGTCCAAAATTGGCACTAAAAACCGTTCGAGCCGTTGTAACTTGTAAGTAGGTTCGTTTCTCTTCCCGTTGTTTGACGCTTGTCCTACCATTTATCTGTGCATGGAGGCGGATGAACCCGTCCCCCCTGTGACGTAAAGGTGTTTAAGTGAGACATCGCAATGACAATGACTGTGAATGTGATATGGCTCTCTTATCACACTGGACTTCATCATAGAAATTCCGAATGTTGCCCTCGACCCTTATTATTACCAAATATCTACGGATTTATTGGTTACCAAGCTGTGAATGATCTGCTTCATCGATGTGATACTGATCGTAAATCCCCAGGTCCTGTATGATCTACGCAGAGCACGGGGTATGTACGGCATGAGGGATTCACGATGCGCTCTGCGATGCAACACCACAGCGTGAAGGATCAAAATGAGGTCTTTGCTGAACCCCCGGATTTTGACAGACGACCCAGACGGACTGCTACCATCGCATTCCGCAGTCATAGCCTTCAGTTCCCTGTCGTCTTTCTGTTCTCTCGCTTGCCAGCCACTGCAACCTTTGTTCGTGATTGGACACCACAGTTCCCCTTGCAGTGTGCGGGATGACCTTTGCTAAGTGCTTCGAGGGTGCTGTAACCACATGCGCCATTGCGCGGGCCGTGGCTTGAAGCTCCCCCGAGAGGCTATTCCGAACAAGCATCACGATGGGCACTGCATACTTGTACTGTACAAGAAGTACGATGTTATAACGGAGAGTCCCTTATTTTCGGTTCCCTATCCTTGCCATCTCCTTCTTCTTCTTCAAATTCACTTCATTCCCGCTACTTTCATCGTTCACACGCAGTCCGACAATGTTCGGCGGTGCTGCGGTCTTCCATCCAGCCACAATCTTCAATCATTGAGAGGACCTCAATTCAACAGCGGATTGTTCTTCCCTTACGACTCAACTAGGTACCTCGATACAACCTCGGTTGAACTTGATGCTGGACCTATGGTCACACTGCAAGGGAGAGTCGTAACTAAGGGGCTGAGTACACATGAGAAACGCTGTTCTCGCCAGCCCTTTTTAACGTTCCTTCTTCCCATCCCTTTTGGGGTCCTTGGCCCCCAGTTCCCCTCTTCCCGTCCTACATAAAGCAAGGCGTGCACCGCACATTCTGAGCGTGCAAGCGCCGAGGAGTTGTCTGCGCACCACAGCACTTGGGTCTCTTGCACTAGCCTTTTTGCCCAGCGCCATCACCATTGGAAGAATTATCAGATCATCACGCCGCTAACTGCGTCTGTCGAGGATCAGATGATGTTGTGTTACAGTCCTGTAGGGCTGTTTGCTTGATCGTTCGAACAGCGCAAAGTGATACACGCATGATGCACGTCAGGTCGTCCTAAACTACGCTTCAGCGCGGCTATATCGCGGCTGCGACAAAGGTAGGTAGTGTAGGATGAGATATGTCACTCTGATGCACGGCACCGTTGCATTCATGAAACCCACTGAGGACGCTATCGTGTCTATTCCAAGATTCAACTACCGCTAAACATCACTATTGTATCAAGTGGGCTGAGGAAGAGTTTGTTGTAACCCTCCTTTTGGGGTCCAACGGTGATACTATCCGTGTGAACGTCTCCAGGAAGTTCAACCATGGGTACTGGAGTCTGAAGTACCTACACAGTATGTCTGAGAAAACATCGTGCCGTGGAACTTGGTAATTGCAACCTATGCACGACACCACACAGACACCAGTCGGGTCTTGAACGTCAAGTTTCCCCGGTATGCAGGGACACAGGAGACCTTCCCTGCCGCCTTTCACCTGTTTGGGCCTCTGGTCTTTGCTACTGTCATTATAGAGGCACCGATCAGAAATGGTTTCCACCACCAAGGCCCAACCCAAGCCTTGTCTTCCGCAGACGCTAAGGTGTGTCCAGACACTGGGGGTTGTTCAGACACTGGGTTGTGTTCAGGCACCGAGGTGTGTGGGACAGAGAGTTGCTGGGAGGATATGATCTCGTCCACGTACAGCTTTACCATCGGACGAAGATTCGTCATTACTAGTGACAATAGAGAAAACAAAATCTCTCTGATAGTGACCTTGGAGAAATAGAGGCCTCAGAAAGTCAGCCTGCGGTATCATGATCTGGATAAATCCTGAAGACTTACATATTACGATACCAATACCGACACATGACGCGCAAATGGTCGCGAATCCCACAACATAGATAAACAGCCTGCAAATCTTGGCTGTTCGATCAGGCCATTGAGCCTTGCTTTGAACGGTATCGACGGAGTTGTCTTCTGTTGAGCACTGGCTTTGTTTGACTGGCTCCTGGGGCTGACTTTGGACAGTGCTATTCTTCGGCCTACAGGCAGTCTCGGTAGGTTTTGGTGGAGTGCCCATTTCCTCGACGTATTTCTCGATAGACTTCGTTGCTGTTTTCGAACGTGCTTTGCGTCGCAGACATTGCCTTCCCTCAAGGGCCTTATGCCAAGCTCTTAGCTCGTTGAGTCTTCGACTGTTCAGGGATAATTTGTACAAGTGCTTCTTCTGCTTTGGGCTATATGTTCCAGTCTTCTTTGTGCACTGGAGTGTATTCTGTACCTTCCATATCTGGGTCAGCAGGATGGTGTCGTTCGTGTCATGGTCAGATACCTCGTCCATGTATTTGCGGTTCTGGTTCTTGGTCACGGCTACCTCACCAGGCGACTTCCAAGCAAACGCCGAAGGGGTAGAGTCTCGAGGGACCTTCAGTTTCATCATTGTCTCGCTGGCCTGGCTGTGCCAACTGAACCTCATTGCTTCGGGCCGGGTCTGGTAACTATTGGCGGTCTTGGATCGTGCCGACTTGTCGTCGCTGGCATCGTAGTTGATCGAAGTGTACTCTGTGATAGAATCGGTGTTGAGCCCATAAACGTGCTCAAGTGGTTTGGGCTTCGGAGAAATTACAAACAGCCGACCCGGAGCAGACCCGAATATGGCGGGAATCCAAGTACCCATCCATGAATTGTTCGGGGCTTGATGTGACTTGGCCATGGTAGGAGCTGATCCGTGTCGCAGGATTTCCACTTGTTCGCGGGCGGGTGAGGTTCAACTGGTCAGATTCGGTTACAAACTGAAGTCATAGGAAGGGAGTTCGAGAGAAAGAGCGTTCTGTAGGTGCCTTCTTATTAGACGTGGTGCGGTTAATGCCTGCAGGTAATCAAAGAAAGTGGAAGGTTCGAGCGATAGAAGACGCCAGTTGGCGGAGGAAGGCGCGATCCATCAGTCGTTGTTGGCCAAGAATAACTCACTCACCCAACCTAACACCTCTGGCTTGCTTTCGCTTTCACTCTGTATCGACAACGGCCAGGTCACGATATCCATGGATGCTCAGTGTGGTCAAAGGCATCAACCGCCTTCCGGACGATTCGATCACGACAAAGTGCAACAAATAACGGAGCTAAGTTCAAAGACTTCTGGTTGCGTTGCAGTCCATTGTCTCAAGAGGGTATCTCAGTAACTCCTCGGCAACTCGAGCACCTTCTCGGAGATGTAGTTGAGAATCATCTCCCGGCTGACCGGGGCGATCCTGGGTACCAAACACTCCCTAAAGTATCGCTCAACATCATACTCGACAGCGTATCCCATTCCGCCGTGGGTTAGCACGGCTCTTTCGCACGCCGCAAAGGCTGCCTCCGCCGCCAGATACTTGGCGCTGTTGCATGCCACTCCGACTTCCTCCTGTCGAATCGAGCCATCCGTCTTGCTCGCATCGTACAACCTGGCGGCATGGTATGTCGCATGCTTCGCCGCCTCGAGCCTCATGTACACATCCGCCAAAGGGTGAGCGATGCCTTGGTTCTGTCCAATCGGTCGCTGGAAAACCACGCGCTCTCGAGCATACCCAGCCGCCTTACCCAGCGCCGCATATCCTAGTCCAAGTGCCTCGCCGGCGAGAAGACAACGTTCTGCATTCATGCCGTGAAGAATGATCTTGAACCCTTGCCCCTCCTTTCCGATGAGGGAATCGCCAGAGATTGGGTAGTTCTCGAAGAAAACTTCATTGGCATCAACAGCGCGTCCGCCCATTTTCTTGATCTTGCTCACTTTCAACCGCTGGTCTCCTCTGTTCAGATCAATGCAGAACAGAGACAGTCCCTCACTCGGCTTCTTCACCTCATCAAGCGCCGTGGTTCGCGCCAGAAGCAGCATCTTGTCCGCTACTTGGGCACACGTTATCCAGATCTTTTGTCCTGAAACCGAGTATGAACCATCATCTTGTTTCTTGGCGAATGTCTCTAGGCGCAGCGTGTCAAGACCGGCGTTGGGCTCGGTCACGCCAAAGCAGACGCGGAGCTTTCCTGCGATGATGTTCGGAATGGTCTGTTCAAGTTGGTCCTGCGTTCCGAACTTTGCGAGCGGCTGAGTAGCATAGACGTTGGCATGAATCGACTGCGCGCCCGCCATACCTGCCCCTGACTCGGCAATTGTCTGCATCATCATCGTTGCTTCGGAGATACCAAGTCCGGCTCCTCCTAGCGCCTCTGGTAGGGCAATACCGAGCCATCCGTCTTGCGCGAGAGCAGCGTGGAACTCCTTGGGATACTCCTCGATCTGATCATGTTGCTGCCAATATGTGTTTGGGAAATTGGAGCATATCTTCATCACAGCATCTCGTACCATGAGTTGGGATTCGGTAAACCCAGCCGTGGCCATCAATTGGCGCCGTGCTGAAGTCGAAAAGGCATTCTTGCCACCCGCTGTCGATCGTGGCGTTATGCGCGGGAGCCAGCGGGCGGAGCGCGCCGCACTTTTGATGAAAGTCGCCATCGTTAAGGCTCAAACAGAGTACAAAAGGTAATATGAAACGAGAACGAAGCGAACGGTTTCAGCCAATCCATCATATGATGCTTCTGTTTGAGCTACCAAATCAAGGCAGGCGTGAGTCGATAAGTAGTGTATGTAGTGGACCCCATATCCAGGTTATCACAAGGAGGACGATTCAGGGGCACAAGGGGTAATGACAGCCGGTCTCCAACACCAAGAAACCCAAAATGCGGGGTAAACTTTCTCCATCATAGGCGGTCTCGCGGTTATTGCGTGGTGCGTTGAGCTTGATCAACGGCATCGTTTCAAAGTGATATATGGCCAAATCCCCAAGACATTTCCTCCTGTGAACAGCAATTTATCAAGAATTCTGTCGCTCAGATAACCAATTCAACATTATCACATCTTTTTCCCACCTATCCCAACATATTTTGTGCAAAAATGACAGTCCTACGATCAGCTCTGAGCCGGCAAACCCGGCCACTCAATCTCCGCGCTATGTCCAGGCCGAGGTCCCTCAGCACCAGCAGCATCACCGCCAGCGAAGCAGCAAGTCAGATGCTGCACACATTCCAGGACAAGACCATTGTCCGAAAACAGACTCTAGACGGCAATCAGCTGCAAAAGTTGTGTCTCACACTGGGCCGAAGATATGGTCTAGGCCCCCAACTGGACCTCACGCTCGGCTGTCCCCCAGCGGGAACACCAGTGCCGCCGGGATACCATCTGGTATACTTTACGCCATCAGAACTGGAGGAGGATCTTGGCGCCGATGGCACAGATCGCACGTTCAACGCACCCGCGCCCTTCACGCGGCGCATGTGGGCAGGAGGACAGATGCGGTGGAACGACGGTACCGAGCTGAGGGTTGGGGAGCAGGTTGAGGAACACACAAAGCTCCTGAGTGCCGTGGTGAAAAAGAGTCGTGATGGCAGTGAGATGGTTCTGGTGGAGGTGAACAAGGAGTTCTGGGGTGAAAGAGGCTTGGCGTTGGTCGATCAAAGGTGAGTTCAAGTTTGTCTTGACACAAACAAAAGCGAAAAGCGAGAAGAAGAAAAAGTGTTGTTTATACTTTTGTCATTACCACACAGATCTTGGATATTCCGGAAGGAAATCGACCTTTCGACAATATCATCACGCACATCCTCGAAGCCTCCGATTCCTCCATCGCGAGGAGGCAAATCAGAAGTGCGAGACGTTGTGGTCGGTGACAACGCCCTGCCGGACCGGGTCTTCAAGTGGTCGCCCGCCGCCCTGTTCCGATTCTCAGCTCTCACGTTCAACGCGCACATGATTCACTACAACGAGAGCTGGACGAGGGACGTCGAGAACCATCCGGGCGTGGTCGTGCATGGGCCGCTGAACCTGATCAACATGCTGGATTACTGGCGAGACGTGCACCGGGTGGAGGGGTCTGTCTTGGAGGAGATCTCGTATAGGGCTACGGCGCCGATATACGCGGGGGAGGAGTATACGATGTCGAGCTCCAAGATGAATACGGATTATGGCATGTTTGAGGTGCTGGTGAAGAAGGGGGATCAGGTTTGCATGACGGGACATATTAGCGAGGCTTCGAGCTGGAGTTATTAGAGACGATGATGAGCGTAGTTATACCAGTTAATAATACACAGTCTGGATTGAATGTTCTCGAACTCTGGCATTGACAGGGGAGAGATTGAGCCCGTTGAAAGAAGCGATCGAGGGAAGTTGCGTACGTGGCCTCTCCGTGAATTGACAAAGAACCATTTCACATGTTCTTCTTTTATCGTCAGGATCTTTGTCTTGTAATCCCGAAAAAAAAAAAAAAA
>HF970618.1:153126-164793 GCA_000604205.2 Neurospora africana FGSC 1740
TTGGATTAGGTACCCCGGAGCCTTGGCCGGCAATGGTGGTTGCCATGTGAAAGAGGGGTTCAGGCTATGCAACGTATCTTGCGGATACCTTCTTACATGATGTAACTGGAAGGGAAGACGACGTAGATACGGTAAAGTTTCCTGTTCCCGACTCAATTCGTGAAAAGGATGGAAGTGAGGAGGGTGGCGAACTTGGTGGTGATCTGAACTTTGGTGTTGTTTGGAGGAAAAATGGAACTGTGACATGGCCACCCTGCCTCCAGGGTGTTATTACAAAGCTAAGGTACCATAGGTATATGTAATCGCCTATGCAACCCATGCATGAGGGCGCTACCGTATCATCTCGCGTAACTCGTATTCCAAGCCAGGCACAATCGTGCGGGAATGGAGGAGTTTTTCCGAACTCAGCTCCATCCTTCCGAAGCTCTGATATGAGTCTTTATCTTTCCTCACTTTGATATACCTACCTAATCTTTTGTTCTCATGCATCACTTGATGCCATGTCAGCCTGTCATCTGCTCAGCAGACAAGACAAGCGTTGGCAACTGCGGCCAAACGCGCTCCTGCCAGATCTGCACCTGTGATCTTCGCTGGCAGCAGGACTGCTCTTCCTCTTACTCTTTTCCTTGTCATACATACAAGACTCTGACACCACAAACAGCCTTCGGAGTTCTCACCGAAAAGCTTTATGGGACAATGCATGATGGACGCAAGATCAAAGAAACTGTTAGGCTCAGCCGCAGTTTTGTTAGACATCTCCCAACCTCCGTTGACACTGAACTTTGCACTAGCAGAAACAACCACGGACTTGATGGGGAATCTCCGGCATGCTAAATCAGTACGACGTGTCAATATGACGACTGTGGTTCCTGGCCATTTCCGATCGAAATGATGTTTCTGAAGGCTCGCTCTTTCCTGTTCTGCTTTGTCTCGTCAAGAAAAGTTTGCAGAACTGCCATTCTCTTGCTCGTTCTTGCACTTCCATCTTTGTAGAACAGTCGCTACTGCCTACTGCCAGCTAAGCCATACGATCCTTTTTCTTTGCCCACAATGTGCATCACGCCCCAAGAATCCCACCTGATCTCCGTGCGTGCGGGGCAGGGCGATCTGGCTGGACTTGCCGTTACTGTCAAGAGTCTTGCTCAGCGGGAAAAGGTGACCGAAGCAGAGGTCTTGATCTCGTGCAAGGACGACTTCCAGAGAACGGCGGCGCATATTGCAGCTCAGCTGGGACAAAGGTGTAAGTCAGTCGAGCCGTCCACTGCCAGCGTTCATCAAGCCTTCATTCCTCATCATGCTAGAGTCTAATGGAACATTTCCGTGTCAGCTTCGATCGAGACATTGGCAAACCTTCTGGGCTCAGAAGAGAACAAGATCACGTACTTCAACATGGCAAATCGCTTTACGGGCGACCGGCCGGTTCATACAGCAATGCGTTTCGGCTACCTCGAGGTCTTGAGAACGCTGGTCGCGCATGGTGCTGATCCGACAGCCAAGAACCGATTTGGAGATACGGTATTGGACTATCCCGGTGATTATGAGATGGACGAGGCTAGGAACATTGTCGACGAATACAGGGCAAGGTCTCCACAGACCGTGATATGAGCGCTTTAACGGGGAGGAGAGGACGGCAAGTGTGTACCAAAAGAAGGCATCAAGACGGAAGCTGGCACCGCCTCCAGGCTTCTATTAGATCTAGCCCGCGGGAATTGAGCAATGAGCTTGTCTTTTCCGGAAGGCCCAAACACACCACGTTCCCAAGCTGTCTGTTGTCCACCTGTCCTCGTTCCCACGCTAGCGATCGTCCGTGCTAAATCGAGAAGGCGGTAGTTCCCAAGGAGTAGAATTGACCGACGTCAAGAACGGGTCGTAGGGGACATGTACTACTAGTAGGGTGCTCGCCTTCCTTGTGAAGATGAAAACAGGAAAACCTGATGCTACCTTTACTTTGCCTCTTATTCGTTCAAGATCTCGTCGTCCGTTGCCTTCCAAGCAGCAAGCATCATTCCGAAGACGGGCTTTTGGCTGACCAATCTGCATAGTATTTAATTTGATATCAGTTTGACCTCTCCTCTATCATGACATTGACACTTGTAGCAACTCGCTCGAGGATCCCGGTCCTCCGCGCCGCCAGACACACCACTATCCCGGTTACGAAGCCAAGATCACCACCACTCAGCATAACGACACCTTTGGCGAAGATAGTAGACAGGCCTGCCTCCACGGTTCGCAACGGGATCGGAGCTGACCCTACCAGTATGAAGCAATTGGGGATCTCCAACTGCTTGATTATCGAGGGCGCCGGTGTCGATTTGACCCCGTACAACAAGATCCTTGTCGGCGCTGTTCTAGATGTAAGACTGCCTCCCAAACCAAACAGCTTATCCCAAGCCCACTCCCTCGGTGCTAACTACCGTATATTCACACCAGCTCTTCGAAGGAAAGCCTACCCTTAAGCACCTGTACCTCTGGAACCCTGATGCCACCTTCATCAACCCTATCACCACGGCACAGGGGTACAATCGATATGCCGCACAGTGGTACGCCCTTGCCCAAGTGCTCAGTCCCGTTGAAATCCAATCCCACGAGGTCGTCTCATCCGGGAATCCGATCGAGGTCAAGCTTCACAACAGATACACTTTGCCGTCAATCAACAAACCGCAGGATATTCACAGCTTGGTCAAGATTTGGGTTGATGGCAATGGCAAGATTGACAGAGTGGAGGATAGGTGGGATGGGGAGTTGCCTGAGGGAGCGCTCAGTGAGGTATGTCCAGGTCTATCTGGCAAAGACAACCCAAAAACTCTAGACTAATATACGGATATCTTTCGTCGAACAGCCAGTGTTTTGGTTTGCCAACGCCGTAATACGAATAATGAGGAGACTCCTGGATGCTGCATTCCGGGTGTATTGCAATGCAGCTTGGTCGCTGCCTCCTATTGTGGTATGCTCTAATGATACCTTCGCTATGATCCACAAGGCACTCAGAGTTTGCTAACGTCGATTCCATGTTAGGCCTTCCGAAAGGTACTCGCAATGACCATGCCCGTGATTTTCAAGGTCCCCAGGACTGAGGAAGAAGACATTAAGATGAGGGCCACCTGGGAAGGGTTCGAAGACAAGAAGGAAATAACTATTTTATAATCTGCTTGAAGCAACTGAGACGGAACTTGAGTAACAACAAACAACACCATTTATACAACATTCGATACGGAGGCTTCTTGTTCACATTCTACCAGCACCACTCCTTTCCTTCCCGCTGGGTTACCGCGCTTACGGTTACTAGACCGATATAGAACGTTTAATGTATTTTCTTAGTCGACGATATCTTCCTTATCGCTAATCATAATTCCCCAACCAGTCACTTCACGGCCTGATTTCGAGACCTTGCTGTTCCCGCTTATATCTCGAAGCATTTCACTGACTGGTAGTAGACTGCGACTACACATCTGCCATTATTCAACAGCATTAGCATGTACAAGGTAGAGGTTACGTCTCGACACTATGCCGGCAGAATTCCTGATTGATTAGTCCTGGAGTCCATTGGTCATCCCCAGGTTTCGAAACTAGTTTTAACAGATGGATGCAGGTCACTAACACGTGTAGTGTACCACGATACACGGCATTGTTCGCAACTGAAGTTAGTTTCTCTTCTCAAGTGTTGAGGCCAGTAATTGTACCTGATCGTTGCAATTCCATGTTGATCATCATCTAACTCTATGCAATCCCCTCAGAGACTGTCAACTGTCAACTGCGCCCGGTTCGTATGTAAGTTTTGAATGTGTACTTATAAGTATTCCGACCCTGTCTCGCTAACTGTGAAGAAAACAAAGGCTTTATCCTGGCTTCATGATGCCCTCTTTTCGGCAGCGTCGTACAAAGCTTGTATATCACTCTTCCACTGCGTAACATTAACCCTCACCACGCGACGGTCATACGTTACCAAGCCGTTCACCTCGCCTTCCACATCCGTTGTCTGTGTATACACAGCGCCGCTGCACGCATATCGTTCCACCTGGGCGCGCAACTCGCCAAGCAGCACGTGGGTGCGGTAGTTGTACGCATCTAGGTCGGCACTGAGCTCGTATGTGTCTGGAATTGTGGCTACTGCTTTGGGGTCGGGCCAGAGGCTGGGTGCGGGGGCGGGTCTGTTAGTGATGGAATCATCGCCAGGGAAAAAAGGGGAAAGCGTCTTACTTTTTGAGATCCGGAACGTGTCCAACTCCTCCGAATTCACCTTGGAAACCGATTCTGTTGGGGTCATAAGGCGTATTGGGACTGCTATGCCAAGGTGTGCCGCACTGAGGGCTGGCATAATGATGGTTGTCGTGGAAATCACCAGCTCCGTGGTCGAACCAGCCAGTTACCGAATCGATCAGTCTTGTCGGGTCAAGCGCGCGGATGGCGTCAGTGATATGAAATTCGGGGTAGTTGCCGTCATCGCGGATTTGACCCCAGCCCTCGTTGTAGATCACCCAAGTTACGATACTGGGGTGGTGCTTGAACTGGTTCACCATAACGCTGAGCTGACGCTCAAACTCGGCTTGTTGGGCGGGAGTGGGAAAGTCATTCGCCAGACTGGCCGCGGGCCGCATGGAGGGCATGTCTTGGATGACAAGGAGGCCAAGTTTGTCGCAGGCGTAGTAGTAGAGCTGGGGCTCGACTTTGATCTGGTTAAAGAGGTGAGTACTCGTCTCTCCAGCCTACGTCGTGGTCAACCGTAACTTACATGTTTCCGAACCATATTCATCCCCAGACCTTTGATCAAATCGAGATCGTATAGCATCGCCTCCTCGGTCGGAGGCAAATAGATCCCATCTGGCCAGTATCCTTGGTCCAGGGGCCCGAACTGGAAGACGAACTTACCGTTCAGGAGCGGGCGCTGGATCCCCTTCACTACTCCCTTTGAGATCGTCCTGAAACCGGTGTAGCTCGTGATTTGGTCGTCGCCCATTGTCACGCTGATGTTGTATAGCGTTGGGGAGTCGGGAGACCAAAGCTTGGGGTCAGGGACCTGGAATGAGAACTCTTGGTCTGACGAGGCATCGTGGGTTGCGACTTGGGTGCCGTCTTCAAAGATCGAAACCTTCACCGCAGTCGTGGTGTTGCTGCTGGAGTGCACCGTCATGGTCACTAGAACCTCCATCAGCATAAAAACATTCAGTGGATCCCAGGTCAGTTAACCCACCTTTCCCTTCGATATCCGCCGAAACATCCAGATCCTCAACATAGTTATCCCTCGGGACACTCTCCATCCAAACAGACTGCCAAATCCCCGTGCACGGGGTATAAAAAATGTGCGATGGCGTCCTCGTCTGCTTCCCATGCGGCGTGTAAAAGCCCGGCTCATCAGTCGGATCCCGAACCACAACCTGCAACTCGTTCTCCTCCCCCTTCCTCAACGCATCCGTCGCATCGACCGTAAACCGGAAATACCCGCCCACATTATGTCCCAGCTTATTGTCATTTACGAAAACAATCGCCTCGTAATCGACTGCTTCGAAGTGTATCAACACCCTTCTCCCAGTCTCGTTCGTCCAATTGTCTGGGAACTCCAGCGTCCGCTTGAACAGCATCCCCGTCACGTTCATCTCTTGAATCCCACTGAATCCGCTCTCGATGCACGAGGGGATCAGCGTCTCTTTCTCTTCTATCGGCGTTCCTCCTCCGTCGTAATCCCCTCCTGCTTTTACATCAGGGGTAAGAGTGCTGATATCCGCATTCATCCACGCCGACGACGCAAAGTGAAGATTCTGGTAACGCCATATTCCGTTCAGGCTCTGCCACCACTTATCGTCTCGCTTCAGCTGCGGGCGTGGGTGCTGCGGCCAGTGGTTGGACGGGTCGGAGCCCACGGAGGCGGTCCATTCGGTGGTGAGGAGGGCGGGCTGAGGCGCATAGGGCTGCGGTTGGCTTTCTCCACTTCCGTTGGGACCGCTGGGGATTTTGTGCGGGTTTGCTGCGCCTTGACGGATAGCGGATGCGTGGGAGGAGGGGGTGAAGAGGGTGAGGAGGGTGAAGGATAGGGAGAGGAGGGAAAAGGGTGCCATTGTGGTATTCGTGCGGTTAACCGTTCAATGCTGACGGTCGCCGGAAATGTGTGAGGAGAATGCAGGAAGGAGGGAGATCTTGAGTTCAAGTCTCAAGAACTCGTGGGAGGTCAAGTATATCTGGTACCAGCTGCATCGGTTTGCAATTGGCCCCGCCTCTATTTCAACAAGATGGGATGGCAACATGTTGTTGGTCCTGGTCCAGCTACATTACGTACTGGCGAAGCATCAAACAGGACGACGGGTTACTCGACTCATGCCGGTCAGATAGGGTAGAGGTACGTCAGTATCACCAAACAACTTCTTTGAAGAAGATCGTCGGTCAGGGGATCCGTTGACAAGGTTTACCTATACGGACCATTGATGGATGATTGAGCACAGACTTTGGATCTCAAAGATCTGCATCTTTGTCTGCCCTATCCAATTACCGGGATCAAGTGCCCTTCGTGAGGAAGCAACCGAACAACGCCATCTTCTCCTCAATGGCCAAGCATGACAATGGAACCAAACATTCCATCTCAACAGATGATGGTTGATCATGGGATGTCAGTTCTGGAACTTCCAAGACCACGGCAGTCAGACATTTAGTCAGTCGAAAGCAGCTCGGCCGAGAAACGGTCAAGCGCAGGCTCGTATAAAAATGTGATGACACTGCCCAGACAATGACTGCACTGAAAACCCACGTTGTTGGTAGATGGTGATACCCAGTTTATGTTGTGCTTCGATGGTGATGCTGTGGTGTTGTTGCAGTACATATACTCCCATACGTCGTTCACACTCAACTACCCAGCAACGTGTCGTGAGACACACAAGGGAAAATATTTTACCAGAATCTGCTTCGCCAATAATACAGCTTTCATGTTGCAATTACTAGTACGTTCGAGGAATATGCAAGAAGCCTGGGCTGGGGAGAACAAAAACAAAGAAGCTTGTTTATATTGCCGAATGTTGAACAAGGTCAAGGTTACAGTCCATTGTTACACCCAACCCTTTCCCACGTCCATTCGTTGATGTAACATCTTTGTAAACAGGGAATTGAAGAATCACTACATACCTGCATGGGTGCGTGACCTGGAATCTCATGCTCATTTCATTTGCAGGCCGTCAACTATCAAGCGTGCCAAGAGCCCGGGGAACTCTCAACAGGAAGGTCCTCGTGAACAGAAACAATTCGATTCCATGTCTCGCTTTGTTACGGCAACAACTAACCTGGCTCCCTGGCTACTTCCCCGGAAAACCAAGTGAGACACTCCCGCATGCTCCACTATGCAGGATGACGACGATGAAAAATGCGGGGAGGAGAATTATCCACCTACTTGAATCCACATGTGTGGCAGGCCAAGGTCATGTGGCCAAGCGTTGAAAGTTGCTGAAAAGGTTGTTGCGAGGTGGATGCCAGGGAGAGGAGGTGAAGTTGTATTGTATTCTAGATGCCGGTCTGTGTCAACGAAAGAGTGTTGATCTGCCGCTTTTTCCGCTGATCGAGAATGAGAAATGGGAAATTGTGAGGGAGAGCTAGGAACTGGGTTTTCAACAGATGAGATTACGTAGGGTGAAAGAAATCATTTTTCTTTCTTCTTCAAAAGCGATCTACAAGACTGCCCTTCCCACCCTCTTCACAACCGTCCACCAAATAATCCAAGCGTTATCCATCATCCTACAGAGCCGACTTGAGCTTCTCCACATACTCCTCAACAGACAACACCCCCTTCTCGGAGCTCTTAGCCAGCTCGCCCCTCAACCACTCCTTCGCCTTATCAGCCAACATCTCCCACTCCTCCCGTTCATCCGCCAACTTGACTTCCAAATACGCCAACACCAAAGCCGTGGCAAGCATATTTGTGTTGGGAATCGACAGTCCTCCGTAGCGCTGTTGCAAAGTCACAGGGACAGGCGCCCCAGCTTGAACATTCTCCTTCGGCTGTTCCAAAACATCGAGCAGTTGATGACTCCAAGACCAGGAGCCGTCAAAGTGCTGGAGGCTCACGAGGGCTTCAAGTGGCTCGAGGGGTGTTGCCGTCTCGGTTTTGACTTGGGCGGAATCCGCTAGGTTTATTAGCGAACTGGACTCTGAAGGCATGGACGAGTAAAGGTTTTGGGAGCTCTTAGGTGTTGGGGATGGGGATGGGGATGGGGATGGGAATCAACTGAAAGCAAAAGCTTACCTAAACTGTGAGACACTGAGGCACCGAAGAGCCCACCACCAGAGGTATTCGAGGGTGCGGCACCGAAAGCCGTACCTGAACTATTGGAAGTGGTCCCGAAGGCTTGAGTTGCAGCTCCGAAGCCGTGAGACGTGGCTGCGCCCCCAAAGGCTGTAGTCGTGACCATCTGTGTTGCTGTAGATGAATACATGTCGTCAGAATCAAATTCACAAATAGATGCAAGAAGCTCAGCTTCCAAAAGATTAAAGTAAGAAGACATGTCAGGAAGTGATTGAACACAGTAGAGAGCACTTGGTCTAGGACGAGGAGGCATGGCCATATCAAAAGAAGGGTGATGCGTCGGATTGGGATACAAAGCAATCGCCGGCAAATTACAAGAAGAATCTGACTTACCCTGGTGTGAAGAATCTGCTGGCGGAGCCGGATATGCACCAAAGAGCGCCGAGCCAGGAGGCGATGCCGGGGAAAATGAAGGCGATGCCAGAGAATATGAAGGCGATGCTGGAGAATATGAAGCAGCTTCTGGCTGAACATCAAAGGAGCATGGCTCGAGAGAAAGTCCCAGAGGAGAAGAACCTGAAGAACCTGAAGAACCTGAAGAAGCGCGGAAGCGCGCCCTACTTCGTCTCATGACAAGGACAGACTTAGACTCAGACCTGTCAGTGGTCGAAGGTCCAGAAACCCGTTGATTAACTTCGTGCTCCGTCCGATCCTTCTCCTCCACCGCGATATAACTGCACCACTTGCTTCCCACCTGGAAGGTGACCCCGAGCCTGACGGCCTCTCTCTCCACCATGTTGGAGAAGAGGCCCTCGTACTTGTTCTTGAGCAGCTTCTGCTCGGGGTCACTCGTGTCCTTGGCGTGGTGAATCCAGCCGCGACCCTCTTCCAGTTCCTGAACCGCTTTGCGTGCGGCAAGCTGGTGGATCGTCTGGCCCTTTCCCTCTAGCACGGCAACTGGGATCTCAAGCTCGAGGGGCCCGTGGGCAGACGTAGCGCGGAGCACGACTGATCTAGGTGTTTTCTGCGTCGTGCCGGGGGAGAGCAGAACGTACACGCTGGTTCTGATAAAAGGGTAGAGCGGGGGGATGGTGAAAGGCGCTTGGAGGAACTTGGGCTCGGGGACTAAGGGAACGTGCGAGAACTTCCCCCCGGAAGATGTGTCGGCATCAGCATCGGGCATCTCGGTATCGAGATCGGCTGAGGGGTTAAAGAGGGAAATCGGCTTGATAGGCTCGGTTGGCTTGTCAGCGCCGTCAGAAGTCTTGTTCTCGGCGAGACGGATGGCCAAGGAGTCGCAGACCTTTTCGACGATTTCAAAGTCATCGTCTTCCGCATTTGTGGTCTTGTCAGAGTCCTTGTCGTACTTGATCTCCAAGGTGTAGTCCTTGATGTGAGGAGTCAGACCCGCCTTGAGCATCCTGACTACCTTGGCGTTCATCTTCTCGCTGTCGGTAACGGATTGCGCAAACCCATTGCCAGCACGAGCGACGCCTTCGATGAGAGCATGACTGACATCATTGCCAATTCCCAATGTGAACAAGCGGATTGCGCCCTGGGACTCAGACACCTTCTCGTTGATCATGGTGAACAACCGCTCCTGGTTCCAGATCTCGCCGTCAGTGAGCAAGAAGACTTCCAGGTCCATGTCTTTGTAGCGCTTCTCAAACGCAGCTTCGAGTGGTTGATACATCTCGGTGCCTCCAAAATCGGCATCCATCCCATTCACGTACTCCATTGCTAGCCTGAGACTCTCATGGTCATATGACCGAGAGCCATCGCTGAACAGAAACTCGTGAGTGGAACCGAATGAACAAATGTTGAACTTGGTGCCCACGGGGATGGACTTTAGGAAAATCCGAAGAGCAGACTTGAGGCCTTCGATTCTAGCACCCCCCATGGAGCCAGAGCGGTCACAGACAAAGACGATCTCGGGGCGTGATGAGGGTAGATTGAACTTTGGCACCAGTGTCGCCATCAAGGCCCGCTGATGGAGAATATCAGGGTGTGTTTCGAGCAGAGCAATCGGATTGCCAGTGTTGGTGGCAACGACTTGCAGGATAAAGTCCTGGGCAAGCTCTGTGGTACCAAGGGCAAGGGTAGCGGAGGCTTTCTGCAATGACATATCTGTGCCGGCAGCTGCTCCAGAGGAGGTGTTACCGATGGTGACAGAGATGGGATGGGACGGGGACTGGATGCTCTTGATGTTTGAGCCATTCGGCGTCTCGACATCGACAGTGATCTGGATACCAGACTTGGTAACGGCTTGGGGAGCATCGAGAACGGTACCAGGGAAATCGCCGTAGCGAGGAGCAACAGAAGTTGGAATGGTGTAGCGGATTCCATCCACCCCGGCGTCATTCTTCAGCTCGCCCAGATAAGTGATCTCCACCTTGAGAGAAGCACCAGCAGGGACGTTGCCGACGGTGGTGGTGAAGACATCACTGGCATTAGGAAGCTGTTCCAGCAGTCCGGCGGTTTCGCCCCTGTCGATGGCTTCTCGGTACTCTTTCCGAGCCCCCCAACGCTCCTTGACGACTCCGCGAATCACACGGTCTTCGTTGATAGTGCAGACAAAACCAACGACGGAGACGCCATCATACAGCGGGAACGTGTACCTCAGCTCTGGGATGGTCTTTTCGGCAGAAGGGTTGACAAATGTCTGCGTCAGAGTGGTTCTACTTGACGAGCCTACAATGTGCGTGTAGACGGAGAGTTCTAGTTGGGGGAGATAGCGTCTTTGGAGAGTCCAACTGTTGACTTCAATGTAATAAAGACCAGTAACATGGCCATGGCTAACGCGACCGTACATCCTAAGTCGTTTTGAGCCTAAACGTATGGTGTGATGGGGTAGGCGTTGGAATGATTGTATGGGGTATTGTTGTTTGGGGAGGTCTTTGATGCCGTATTCGTGGAGGGGATCAGCTAGGGAGGGAAAAATGATAGCAGCAAGAAGAGATGAGGAGTTGGGAGAGTCTGACTAGAAAGAATTAGAGACTGGACATCAGTCTCGGTCATTATATACACGTTTCCTTCAGGCATATTCTGTGTGACAGTGACTCAAATGATTGCCATGTGTCGGTCGGATGGTTGATGTTGAACGACCTGGAAGAAGGCGATGAGGTGCCTAGGTTTTCTTGGCATATATTTGCCCAGCTGCAACGGCAACATGCTCTACCAATCACACAATCACCAGTTGCCGCCGGCAGAAAGCGGCAGCTGCTAGGCATGGCTTAGACGGCAAATACTCCGCTTTAAATCGGCAATGAGCTAGGCAGTGCAGAACGCGTCGGCTCCCTCCTACGCAATGCTGGTTTGTTTGTTAATCTTTGTCAAAAACAGACTATCAGTATCTGATTTAACATACTGTGTATGCTGGTTTTAAGCCCCTCTGATTAAAGAAAACACATAAATTTATCGTTGAAACGCCTGGACAAATTGACCAGAGGTCT
>HF970618.1:200944-211320 GCA_000604205.2 Neurospora africana FGSC 1740
TATAAAAAATTTTTTTTTGTTTGTCACTCACTGCTTGGGGCTTCGTTGACATTGTCCCCAGTGTGCGACCCAAAGGCCTTACTAAATTTTAGCCATGGGAGGACAAGTCCTTCTATGGATAGGTAATGGCCATTACTTTTGCAAGTGTTATGACGATTGGCTGCAGCCCGGATCATACAAGACCGGGTCCTGATGTACAGTTCACCGCTGGTCAGTTTGCTAGTACTCAACCACCATTCCACCAAAGTTCATGCAAGAAACTGGTATCAACTAGATGAGTTTTGGGTACTTCATACCCTCTATCCAATTTTCCGTTTCGAATGTGGCTGTCCTGTTGTTTTTCTGTATATTCTTGCAGACCCCTGTCGCAAGAACCGCGCTAACAAACAAACCAGGGCTGAACTGTAGTGACTGAAGACTTTACCAAGAGTACTTAATATGGCCCATCATGTTCCTGTTTCCTCCAATCGAGATGTTGTTCCGTGACCGGGTAAAGGAGCCAGCAAGTGAAGAACACGAAAACAGGGCCTCGGATCCAGAGCAAAATCCCGTATTACTCCTTCGGGAATCGGCTCAGCGTAGTTTCGAGGTGGATCGACTCGGGAGCTCGTTGAGGATTTTGCGGGGTAGTAGCATTGATGTTTCGGCTGTTTCAAGCCGTATTAGGAAATATGATGAATTCCTTCCGGGAATATGGTGTCATCAAGAATCAAACGAAACATTAAAGGACCGAGTTCCCGCCAGAATACCCCTATCCGCGATGCCACCCAAAATTCCATCAATCAGGCAGTGGTGAAACACGGTCAAAAGAGTATGGCGATGTCATCGCCGCTTGACGACGACGGTCCTCTTAAAGCCAGACATGTCCGCTCCAGCGTCGCCAGGGAACAGTCACTCGACAGGACCCCAAGTTTTCCACCGCTGAACATCAACCATGCTTCTTTCAGCATTGTCGGCCATCCTCAGCCTTTCAGCCTCAGCGGCTGCTGCCCTGACCTACAAAGGAGTTGACTGGTCGTCTGTGATTGTGGAAGAGAAGGCCGGCGTCTCTTACAAGAACACGAACGGTGCTTCCCAGTCCATTGAGCGGATTCTCCGAGACAGCGGCGTCAACACGGTCCGCCAACGGGTGTGGGTAAATCCCTCCGGGGGCACATACAACATGGCCTATAACATCAACCTGGCCAAGAGGGCCAAGAACGCTGGGCTGGGTGTTTATGTCGACTTCCACTTCAGCGACACTTGGGCAGACCCGGCGCACCAAGCGATTCCCTCCGGATGGCCAACCGCCATTGACGACCTGGCCTGGAAGCTATACAACTACACACTCGATGCGTCGAACCAGTTCCAGGATAATGGTGTGCAACCGACCATCATGTCCATCGGCAATGAGATTACCGGCGGTCTCCTTTGGCCGACGGGAGGCACTTCCTCGTGGTATAACATCGCGCGCTTGCTGCACTCAGCGTCTGCCGGTATCAAGGACTCGAGGCTGAACCCCAAGCCCAAAATCATGATCCATCTTGACAACGGATGGTAGGTCCCCTTGCTGTTTGACAACCGGCTGCTGTATAGAGCTAACTTCTGGTTAACAACCACAGGAACTGGAACACCCAGAACAACTGGTATACAAATGTGTTGAAGCAAGGGCCTTTGGTATCTTCCGACTATGACATGATGGGAGTCTCGTTCTATCCCTTCTACTCTGCCTCGGCGACTCTGTCGTCCTTGAAGTCGAGCTTGACAAACATGGCCAACAAATGGGGCAAGGAGCTCGTCGTTGCTGAGACTGACTGGCCAAACTCATGCCCAAACCCGGCATATGCGTTTCCGTCAGACGCCAAGAACATCCCCTTCACGGCCGCCGGACAGTCGCAGTGGATCAAGGCCGTGGCAGACGTGGTGGCTTCTGTGCCCAAGGGCAAGGGACTGTTCTATTGGGAACCCGCTTGGATTCACAATGCGAACTTGGGCTCATCATGTGCGAATAACTGCATGTTCTCGAACTCGGGGCAGGCCTTGTCCAGTCTGTCAGTGTTCCATAACATCTAAGAGGAGCGGCTGAGGTTGAGAGCGGATAGAGGGGGGACTTCGGATATCCAGACGTGGTAGATAAGATAAGAAGCACAATGTGACCTTAGTTGCCTCCAGAAACACCATGATGTGAAAAGATGACAAAAGGGAATATGTGACTGGCGAACTGCTGCATGCCTAAAAATGCTGTGAGGCTGATGGTGAAAATGAACTTTATACTGAGGGCGGCGAAGAACTTTGGGAAATGACAGAATGTACAGTAGCCATCCGTTGGTTGGCTTCGTACCGGGATGACACAACGAAATGAACGAAGTGACGATGCTTCATTCGTCCAGTCGCGACGGATGACCGCGTCACCGTGGTGTGTACCGTGATGGCTCGCGCCGGCTGGTTTAAGAGGCGGTGCGCCACAGGTTGGCTCATGCATCCACTGCCAAAACCTTGGTTGCCCAGCCACATTTACAGCTCCAAGCCACTGCACACACCAACCGCGCAGGGGCGGGGCTGTTGAGGGCACAGAGCCCTACGAATTTTCCTCGGTGGGTCCTACGGGCAGACGTGCACCGCCCACCCGCCGTGCCACTGGCTAGAGGTTTTGCTTGCTGTGAGGGCCGGAATCCTAAATCCACTCCCATCATCGCGACAGTCAGATTTTCGCTCTTCGATACCCCGACGAACAGCGAAATCGTGATCACCAACCACCTACCGCAAAGATGGCTGACGAATACGTACGTGCCCTTCATTTTATGATAACGATGATGCTACACACATATCGTCGTGTATTTCCCAGCGGACGGCGGCCATGATCGAATTTGGCCCCCCACAACGACGACCACACACACAAAGTTGCACATCCTCAGACGAGAATGAGGAACATGGGGAGAATGAAAGACTGACCTTTGACGCTGCAGAACGCCGAGGAGGCCGCCGAGCTCAAGAAGAAGAGAACCTTCCGCAAGTTCTCTTACAGGGGTATCGATCTCGATGCGTAGGTTCTCCCGCTTTTTCGCCATGTTGAAGTTCCAGATTCCGAAGAGAGCGAGCCAGCCAGCCAGCCAGCCAGCCAGACGACCAAACCGAACCGACAGAATATCACGGGATGTTTCGAGACACACATGCGACGTCATTTCAACACAGAGAAGAGAGGGAAAGGGGAAGCGACACTCACTCGACAACAACTACTGGGGGAAATTGCCAGTTCTGGGGTGGCTCGGCCGGCTTGCTCGAATTAGATGGGAACATATCTTACGCTCGCAATGCGTCATGACACATGAAAGCACATGTGCTGACAGCAACCTCTTCTGTGCAGTCTCCTCGACCTTGGCTCCGATGAGCTCCGCGATGTTGTCCACGCCCGTGCCCGTCGCAGGATCAACCGTGGCCTCAAGCGCAAGCCCATGGGCTTGATCAAGAAGCTCCGCAAGGCTAAGCAGGAGGCTAAGCCCAACGAGAAGCCCGACCTCGTCAAGACCCACCTCCGTGACATGATCGTTGTCCCCGAGATGATTGGCAGCGTCATCGGCATCTACTCCGGCAAGGAGTTCAACCAGGTTGAGATCAAGCCTGAGATGGTTGGCCACTACCTCGCTGAGTTCTCTATCTCCTAGTAAGTTATCCCATGCTCCTATCAAACAATCGGGGAGTCGTGTGTACTGACTCCCATTACAGCAAGCCCGTCAAGCACGGTCGCCCCGGTATCGGTGCTACCCACTCTTCTCGTTTCATTCCTCTCAAGTAAATACTCTGGGAAATGGGTGGTACTTGCATTCTGTCTCAAATCATGGGTTCGGCGAAAACGGACGCGGGTTTGCTCATTTGGTTATGGCATGGACAAATTGTGCCAGGGGCTATCTTAGTTTTGACGAGATAGTACAAACGAGTAATGACGAGTGCAACGTTCTAGGTGATCACACATAGCTTTCGTCCGCGGATTCCTTGATTAGACTTTGCTGAACGATAGGAACAATGAAAACAGAACACTCTTGATCATCTTGTTCCAACATCATGCTATCCTATAAAGTTCATGACGCTTAAAGCACGAGACATAGCCTTGGCTTATTCATTATTTCGCTAATTAATCCTCTCTTATTACCAAGATTAAACATCAACCACAACACACATATTCACCATTACGGGATTCGAGCCTACCCTCACCAACTAGGCCATTTCCCAGCATACCAACGTCATCAACCATACAGGCCCTCATCTGTTTATCATCCTTCCAGCTCCCTGCCATGGCCTTCCCTCGCCTCACCCATCCAACGCCACTCACCAGGCAGTCACCATCACCACTCCCTCAACCCCCCAAACCACCGACACACCGTCCCTCACAGCACGCCGCAACAATACCCCATAAACGTATCCCTACACGTCGCACATTCACATACGAACCCTTTTCCCCTCTTCCCATAGTCCCACGTGAGCTGCTCGCCTTCTTTGATATCCCTCTTAGCCTGCACACAAATGTGTTTTGGCTTGACAAAGTGGGCAAGCCCCGAGGCACCGATGCGCCACTCGCAGTTTGGGCCGCGCTCGGTGCGCTTGCGCGTCACGTACGCCGAGGAGGAGGAGGGCGGGGTGCAGCAGTGGTTGATGAGGGAGCCGAGGAGGTAGATGCAGGCGTCTGAGTTTGATGTTGGTGTTGGGGTTGTGCTTGTGGATGATAATGATGCGGAGGCTGCTGAGGATGATGATATGGGCGTTAGGGTGTTGGTGGTTGCTGTTGTTGGTGATACCGGGGGTGGTGGTGAGGGCAGATGAGGGATGTTGGACGAGGGTGGGATAGCGGTTGTCCGTTTAACCTGGAAGGCATAATGCTTAAAGAAATTCAGACACGCCTTTTGTCTGTCTTCCTCCGTCGGTTTGGCGATAAGCATCTCGCTCACCCCGGCCACGTACGTCTCGTACTCTTCCCGCGTGATGATCGAGCCGGCAAACCGGCCGTGCACGAGGTTCTTGCCGAAGAATTTCTTCCTTGAGCCGGTCACGTCGGGCTCGGCAGACTCGGCAGAGAAGATGGGCTCGGCATCTTCCCAGGAGGCAGGCGGGAAACCGTTGCGGGCGGCGAGCATGGGGAAGGCGAGCGTGACGACGTCTTGGCCGCCGTCGACTAGGGCGGCCTTGTAAGCCTGGTGTTGGCTGTGCATCAGGGAGGCGTCGGCCGAGAACTTCTCGTTGAAGAGGGCCGTCATGAGAGGCGCCTCATGGAAAATGAATTCGTCCTTGGTAAGGTCGCGGGCGGCGAAGAGGCCGTAGCCTACGCCTGTGCTCACCAAGCCGATGCGGACAGCTGGGGCATCCTTGGGCGCATTACGGAGGAATTTAGCTGGCAGCTGTGCAGGTGAGAAGGTAGAAAGTGTTAGTTATATCAGCAATGTAAGTGTATAAAATTTTGAAGCTGATGATGGAGCGTGCGAGTAGGACTTTAGTAGGAGGCTACACGATGAGAGACGTGGTTGAGGTCTTGGCAGGAGAAGCATGTGGTGATGTCTAGGATGTTGACACGTTTGAAATATCCAACATGCCTTGGCCTGCTTCGCAGCATCGAATTCTTCGTCTTCGTCAGAGGTCCTTGTTTGTTTCTTTGATCGATGAGTGCTCGCCATACTGGTGTCAGCTTTGAGCCCTGGCCTGAAAAACCAGTGGGACGGTTGTGCGCATGCGTAACTGCCGTGCGATGACTGAAAAAGCTTAAGATGAAGAGAGATAACAGATCAGGGTTTTGATGGAAAAAGTAGAGTACGGAAGGGAGGGAAAGTAAGAAACCTGTGATGATTTCGACAATTGACGTTGGTGGGTGACGATATTCCCGATGTGCGACTATGTATGTACACGTATGAGGAAGGTAACTTTCTGAATGTTGCCACGAATGACCCCTTTGTCAATAAGACGGGAAGGAGGAGCCTAACGTCTAATGTAAATACGATGGTAGGAAGTATGCAATCACTGCACAGCATTGGTTTAGTTGGCCGCCGCCAGCTTCTTCGCCTTGCGCTCCTCCTCGTCAAGGTGCTGCTTCCTGTAGACTTCGACAACCTTGTCCAAGCGGATATAAGTACCGGCCGGGACATTGCGAGCGCTACCGTGCTGGAAGATCCTGTCACGTGGTCAGCTTGTAGGTCGCACCAATGGCATCTGGTGCTATGTGAAGCAAAAAAGCAAGGATGGGAAGCACGATGTCGATGGCAAGCTGTCAACCCATGCCGCAACTGCCTGCGCATTGGAACGAGTCCCAGACACACGAAACATTGCCGATGGCGTCCAATGCCAAACGGACAACATCTTATTGCCTAAGCCTGGACCACAAGCTCCGATGGCTCTCCATCTTGTGTAACAGCAGCCATGACCTATCGATGCGTGAAAATGGGCAGAATGCCATTGGGATTGTGGTGTTGCGTAAAGTTGGATATGGGAGAAGCATGAAGCACATCGTGGGTCGCAAGACTTCCCCGCCCACTTTGGAGCTTCGTAACAAGAAATTGGAATTGATAACGTACTCGGGATACTTCATCTCATAGTGCCCGCTCCTCAGTTGGTCGACGTAATAGAAAAGGTGCTTGTCGTGAGCAGCCTGCTCGAGTGCCGCTGTCATGAGAGCATTCTTGTCCGCCAGAGTCTCTTGGTTCTCCTCCCACTTCTGCAACCACTTCGTAATACTGTTTGGCTGTCCGTCCTTGCCCGGCCGAGAAAAGTAATAGAGAGCACCGAATGCAGGGATGGCGCCGAATATCACGTAGAAGGCAGTCTGTAACCATCAGGTTAGCCTCCCAAGTTGATATAATGACATGCTCTCCAGTTCCCAGGCTAGAACAGCAAGATGGCCCTGTTCCCCACACTGTATTCATGAACGTACTCCAAGCTCCTCGTTGCCATCAGCGGCATTGGCATGGTGGTGCTCCCCATGACCGGCAGTGCTGTGGGCGTGGTCGGCAGGACCGTGGCTGTCGGAGGCATACCTCCTCGTGTTGCGCACACAAGGGGCCCGAACCTGGCGGGCGACCCTAGAGGCTCCAAGTCTGAAGGAGGACATGGCTGTCGTCGACTTATATCGTGTAATTGACAAGTGCGGAGCGCGAGTCGTGCGTCGACGGGGATAGTGGACCCTTTCTCTCCTCCTGGCGGAGTGACCCCGGGATCCTCTTTCTGCGGGGAGATCGATAAGACGTTGACCTGGAAGTGGTCTCGGGAGAGCGGTGGCGATTGTGCAAACAGAGTATGCGCCAGTTATCGAGAGTCAGAGCCTTTCGGGCTTTGAAGAGACCAGGCGCGCAAGCAGCAAACCCTCGAAAACGATGTAATGGGTAGGAGAGGTATGTACCTAGGTAGCTTGGCGGGCAGCGGAGGGCAAGTACGCTACCTACGTATCTGCACGTGATCTGAGATGCGGTTGCAAGCCGGCCAAGGAGGGCCTTACCTCGAGCACGAATGCCACAGAAGCCTTCAGAGCGCTGAAGTTACAAGGTGTTCACAGAGGCGAAAATCCACTAGATCATCAGACAAACTGTCCTTTTTGATCCTCTTTGGCTCATCTTTGATTTTATATAGCTCAAAAAGCTAGACAACCTTAAAAGCAAAAGATTCTTATTCTTCGATGACAGTGAATCTTCTTCAACGAATCTCTGGTTAGGCTCTTCAAGCCTACAACTTCAATCTCACCATTACAGGCAGCCCTCACTCCCTCACCTTGACGCTAGGCGTGTAAGAGGCTTAAAACCACCAACGTCCGAGTCAATCACTTCTATCAACCAAAAACAACATACATTTAGACACAATGCCCAAGTTAAAACTATACTCGCTCCCACTGAGTCTTTTAGCACTCGTAGGAGTTGCCCTAGCTGGCGTCTCAGCTTCAGGATCATCACCATCAGCCGACGAGAAGCTACCCTCACCCTCATCAGCAGTAGCAGATGACGAAGTCGAACTCATCTGCCACACCTCCAACCCAGCAGACTGCTACCCCAAGATCTTTCAACCCACACACGAGTTCCAGATCGTCCACCCAGACCAAGATCTTCCCACGGGTCTTCACGCTCGTCTGAACATCTACACCGGCCAAAAAGAAGCCAAGATCAACGTCCCCGATGAAGCCGTCGACCCGTCCCTCGAGGGTCTCCCAGTCGACACCTCCATCGTGATCGTCGACCCTGAAGATTCCTCGGGATCGGAAAAACAGCAAAGCCAGCCCCTCAAACCGCCCAAAAATGCCCCCGCCTACGACCCAGCCGGCAAGATCAAGGAGCCCAAGAAGGAAACCGCCGAGGCCCAAGATGAAAGCTCAGCCTTCTACAAGTCCCTAGCCATTCTCAAGAAGGGTCTGGACATCGACCAAGCACTCGAGATGCTTGAGGAGATTTCCCACGATATTTACTACGGGCTTAAGATTGCTGAGGATTATGATACCGTCCGCGAGCTGTTTTGTCTGGCTAACTCGCCCTCCATCATCTCTTCTTTGTCATCCTCCTCCCGTTCCACCTCCTCTTCTTCACCAGAGACACCAGAGGCAGGAGGACCCTCAGAAAAGGACCTCACCCGGTCCCGCCTAGCAGCTTCAATTATCTCGTCTACTGTGCAAAACAACCCCAAAGCTCTGGCGGAAATTACCAAGCACTGGCCCAAGCTTCAACAAGACCACTGTACCAAATCCAAATCCAAGGAATCTGGCTCGGAACCCCTCCAAATCTCCACCTTCCGTCTTCTCCCATCACTCCCCTCGTCCGACTCCCCGTCCGACTTCGACTCCATCTCCTCAATTCCCCCCTCCCTAACCAAAGCCCGCATCTCTGCCATCTCCGGCCTCCTGAAATCCCCCTCAATCCGACAATCTTTTCTCTCCGCCGATGGCATGGACCGCCTCCTCCAGGTCCTCCTTTCCGACGCATCTCAGTCTCAGGGTCAGGGAGCCGCTGAGGAATGGGAAAAAGTCCGTCGCCAAGCCGGCCACCTGATCCTCGATAACTTTTTAGACGAAGACATGGGAGCCGTTTTGGGCGAGTGGCCCGATGCTACTGGGGATGTGCAGGCTAGTGATAAGGAGTGTGCTAGCCGTGCTGCGAGCCGTGGTGATGGGGAGAAGAAGGAGGGTCAAGGTGACTGTTGGGATTGGCACGCCAAGCAGCTTGCGGATAGGTACAAAAAGGAAGGAAAGGGAGGGGAGGGGCATTGGAGCTGGGAATTGTGGAATAAGTTGAAGGAGCAGAGGAAGAATGCTTCCAGTAACAAGAAGAATAAGGGTGGGAAGAAGGATGAGTTGTGATGGGACCTCGGTTTTACTTTGCGTCATGGCTGGAGTTATGTTTTGGGCTCATCAAAGGTGTCATGTAGAAAAAGAATCTTATATAATACCCTCATGTTTTTGAGACTCCACGAACGGACAACTTCGCGGGACATTTCTGCACAACTTCGTCGATCAACTTCAAAGCAACGTGTTCCAAGCCTTGAAGATCGCTCTCTTAGTGTACATATACATAATCACATTCACGAAAGCGACCATTCAAATCAGGACAAGTCACGCTCATACATTAATCTACAAAATCTAACCTTAACCGAACTTCCCTTTTCCTTCCCGCACTGATGAAAGCAATGAAATAAACTACGAGAAATATAGGCGCTTTTTGTTCCCAAGGACCGATCAATCGCTGGTTGAACGCAACCCTTGCGATGAATTCCCAGCCAGCATGCAAAGAGACTTCATGTGGAAAGGTCGACAACAAAACGCGATCGTCCCCCCATCTGTCCTTGCTGGTCTGACCTTAACGAACTTTAGCCACCCTATTTTCGTCTCTGGATATCAACGTCTGCCAATCTTACGACTTTTATTCCCCTGAACCATCATTGGGGAGAGGCATACAACCCTTCAAGAAAACTGCCGCGGTCTATGCCGACTTGAAGCACTCGCACTCGTTGTCTCTGTTTTTTTTTGTGTGTGTTTGCCTTGTTTTTCTTTTCCTCTGTCATGGTTTGTCCGTTTTTGGCCTCAGCTAGAAGTGCCAGTAACGACAACTTCCTCTCAGTCCGCATGTAGCCGTGGATTTCAATGAGATGATTATTCATGAACGCTCTTGAGTGACCCAGCGGACATTCAAGCGGTGTCTTGGTTTGTGGTACTCCTTCTCGTTGACTTTCATGACGACTCTACCCAGCTTGGTGAAGGTTGAAAGAAATCATGGGCGGCGAACTTTGCGCCTACATGCTTGCGACCTTTGAGAGCCACTATTGCCTGTCTTTTGAGGTATGGGATGCTCCGTCTTCAGAGAAAGGTCGCTCTTGAGGGCACATGCCCAGATTGTCCTCAATGAATAGCTCCTCCGCTGCTCCCGGTGTCCGAGG
Organism: Neurospora africana FGSC 1740; assembly: GCA_000604205.2. Lineage (NCBI taxonomy): Eukaryota > Fungi > Ascomycota > Sordariomycetes > Sordariales > Sordariaceae > Neurospora > Neurospora africana. The sequence goes on from HF970618.1 coordinate 211,304, forward strand.
TAGGATGGATAAATAAT
>HF970618.1:212634-223122 GCA_000604205.2 Neurospora africana FGSC 1740
GGACCCTGTCACCACCAAACTGGGCACGATGACGAGGATGGCTATTGTTAAAAGTTCCACGTCCATGGCGGGGCGTGCTTGCGGCGGGAGCACCATCATAACCGGGATGTGCCGGCGGCATGTACGCAGTGGGGGGAGGTGGATATGGCTGGTATGGCGCAGGAGTGTAAGGCGCCGCGTGGGGTGCACCATATGGCTGCGGTGGATAAGGCGCCGGAGCGGGCGGCTGCGCAGGTGCGCCATCAAATCCCATTCTGATAGGAGGTCCCATCATCTGGCCCTTGGGTCCAGAACGATCACTATGGGAGCCTCTTCCACCTCGGCTACTGGTGTTGTAAGGGGTCTGAGGGTGCGACTGATGGTGACTGCCCCATGGCTGAGGAGGCGGACTAGCCTGCGGAGCGGGGGGAGCATACGCCGGGCCGTAGGGAGTTTGTGGCGCGGGTGAGTAGGCCGGTTGTTGAGCACCGTAGGGCTGCTGGGCCTGGGGGTAATGGGGCTGTGTGCCGTAGCTGGGCGCGTAACCTTGAGGGGGAGGAGGGGCAGGAGGCTGTTGCGGGGTATGCTGGCCATGCTGCTCTGAATGCCACTGCTGCTGTTGTGGCGGAGGGTAGGCACCAGGCTGGGGCTGGTGCGAAGGATAAGGGCTTGTCGGGGGCGGCTGTTGTCCGTACGCAGAAGGTTGCTGGCCATACCCGTACGAATGAGCTGACGAGTGATAGCCGCCACGATCTGAGCCACCACGGCCTCGTCCAGCATAACCGCCGCGCTGGGGAGCAGCCGGCTGTGGCTGCTGCTGCTGATAAGGCAATTGACCATAGGTGGCGGGGTAGCCGGCAGGCGGGTTGTTGGGCGGCGCCGGTCCCGGAGGCGGGGGAGGCGGTCCGTAGTTGTAAGCCATGGTTTCTGTGGACTTCTGGAGTTCCAAGGCTGCAAGCTAGGCAACGCGTGATGGATTCGAGGCCGTTCGAGTCCAGTCGGAGATGCCGAGATGGAAGCAAATGCAAAGATGCCTCTGCGACTTGGGTATGTATGACAGTCCTGGTCGCCAAATGGTTTTTGACGGCAGCAACTGATCCCTTTTGACACGGGCAAGATGACAAGCTTTCACTGGCGGTGTTAAATGCCCTTGGACAGCAGACTTTGTCGATGGTCAGGATCTTAAGTATCCTTCACACAGTCAGGGTTGACAAGGTTCAACTTGGCGTCAAGCAGCAGTGTTGGCGAGATGTTACACCTCAACCGGTCGCAACTTGGGCTTTGCTTCCCGAATGTAAACTAGGATTCGTTAGAACGAATGAACGGCGGACGTTGCAAAAGAATGCAGTTGGAACGAAGTGGGATCCAGTCCGACGACCGCGCCTCGCCGTACAGTGGCCTTATGGTCACCGGCGAGTTAACTTGCGTTGATGGCGTGGTGAGAATCCGACAACGTGGGGAATGGAATCAAGGGTTGACTTCGACCAAAATCTACGGGCACTTGCCTGTTCGTAACACACGAGGCAAGAGAAATACTCACGGTTTAGGCTGGGTTGGCGATCACGGTCACAAGTGTGTACCGGGGTCGAGAAGTATGAAGTAGAAGTTGGACGCAATCTATCTCGATGAAAAAGGTTTGGAGATGGATGGAGGGGTGAAGTTGTGAAATGGAGGTCGAAGGGTGAAGGAGAGAGTGAAGACGTGGAGTGTGGAAGGAGCCCAGATGCGCGTTAGTGGGTCCAACACTTACGGTTCCCAAATCAAAGGCGGTCAGCCGATCTACGGCAAGGGTGGAGGCGGCAGACTTCGAATCGATTTCGAAATCCTTTGCTCAGGGCAGGGTCCGGGTGTTGCAACGCAGGTGCGCTGCTGCCCGCGGCGTTGTTCCAGTGGTTCGACCGGATTGCAGGTGCGCAAACTGCGGCAGGCAAACCTACCCTATTCGAGCCCCAAACACTGTAGTGACAGTGGGGTATTCAACTCCCACCTGGACCTTCTGATTACACCAGGCAGGTGCGCGATCCAGTGAATGGTGATGCATTTGTGAAGGAACCTGAAAGAGTGTGAGGGACGAGGGGACTTTTACGTAGACCTTCGGATATCTTCTCGCATTTTGGTTAAGACAGTCATCTTCATCGTTGCATAAAAATCTGACAGATTTCACGGTCAAAGACCGCCAAAACAATCCCTATCTGATATCGTCTAAAACCGCAGAATTTCCGCCCCTCGCCGAAAGTTTTGCATGCATTAAACATTTTAACAACACTACCCGGATATCAATCATACATCCTGCCGTCACATTTCGCCCAAAACGGTCACCACACCATCAAGCTGAGAGTTTGTCCAGTAACAGCCCATACCACCATCAAGACGGTCAAACCCATCTCGAGAAAAAGAGCTTGATTGTACTGCAAAACGAACGCTTCTAACACCATGTTCATTACGGTTCGTAACTTTCATCCCTCCAGTGTGTTTGCAGGTTATGATCAAAATAAGACTGATATCAGATAGACGAAAATTGCCGACTTGGTGCAGATTGCACCCGAAGACTTTAGCAAAGAGAGTTTTGTCGCGATTGAAGACAACATCAACGCCAAGTATGCAAACAAGGTGGGCAACAATATCTTTGAACAGGCCCACGGAACCATCCATCTAACCGCTGTCTTGGCCCACAGGTAGTACAGAAAGTCGGCCTTTTCATCTGCTTGTGGGATGTCACTTGGACATCAGAAGGTCAGATCGGTCACGGTACTGGTTTAGTCAACGTGAACGGTAACATGATCATATTCGTATCCTATTTCTCTACTGTCACCACTGACATGTTACACAGTTGAGTTTGAGATGGTGGTCTTCAGGCCATTCAAGCACGAAGTCATTCTCGCACGCATCACCCATCAGACCGAGGAAGGCATATACCGTCAGTTCAATCCTTCAATCCCCGTCTCTGTCATCTTTGATTCCCCGTCTTGAGCCTAACACGTTTGTTCTCCTGCAGTTGGCATGGACTTCTTTAACGACATCTTTGTTCCCGCCGCGGAGCTGCCAGACAACTCAGAGTTGTGAGTACCAGTGTTCATTTCCCTGGTGTCTTTCTAGGACATGCTAACATTTCATCCTCAGCGACACAACCGAGAAGGTCTGGGTATGGAAGGAAGACGGCCAGGAACTGTACTTTGACAACAACGAAATGGTGCGTTTCCGGGTGATCGGCGAGGAGTGGCACGACCAAACACCAACAGGCCCGGTGGAAGTCGACCAGGCTGCAAACCAGCTCCTACCCCCGTATAAGATCACGGGTTCCATGAAGGAAGGAGGACTGGGATGTTGTCTGTGGTGGGAATAGAATGGCCCACTCCGTCACGCAGGCGAGAAAATCGAGGCCAAGACCAAGCATTGAGGGGGCGTTTTGTTTTATTATCCAATTATATTTCTGCACCCTGAAGTGATGGCGGCGTGTAGGATTATGTGGTTTGGTTTCGAGGTATCTCAGGTTAGACCGTTCCTTTGGTCTATACCGTAATGCCCTCCAGAAGGCGCTCCTCAACATCGTCGAGGACCGAGTAATGCTCGATAACTGCGAGGTTCTCAGCCTCGGCCTTGAACTGCTTATCGGGATCGACGCCGGGCCCGAACATTTGGGGCGCCGCGCCCATTCCTCCCATCTGCTGAGCCATTTGGCTTGCAGCTGTCACAAAGTATCAATACTGGCATTCAGAGGAACTGGAGAGTTAACAACACTTACCATTATCGCTGCCGAGCAAAAAGTTAAAGACGGACTGAAGACCGAAGATGCAGAGGAAGTACCAGCTGATGCTGGACATCCACCTGGGATCCATATCCTTGGTCATGACTCCTGCCTGAAGCATGCTCTTAAACTTGATAGTCAAAGGGAAAGGTAGTTTCACTGTAACACCTTGTTAGCCCCCATAACGCTCTTACCACAGAGAAGACCCGATCAAACCACATACTGATAACGTAACCACTGAAGAACGCATTGATCCAGCTCATGATCAGCGTGTTGGGGATAATCATGGCCATCTGGTTCTTCATCATGCCCATCATGCCCTCCATCGAGCTTGGGTCGCTCAACGGGTTCGGCTGGCCCTGTCCGGCGCGCTCAGGATCCTTGAGATAGGCGCCCGACTCGAAGGCCGTGACGAGCGCATCGCGGCGTGTGGTGAATGACTTCTTGGAGAGAGCATGGAAGTTGCCGCGCACGTTGATGCCGTGGAGGAGGGAACGCTGCTCGCGGATGGCCTTTTGATCGAGCTTCTTGGGGGCGGATTGCATCAATACGGACGCATAGTGTCGGAGTACACCCGTCAGGATCTACGTTGTCGTCAATGTGTTAGATGATTGACTTGTGCTTGACTCGAAAACCGCATGGTCATATTAAAGGTCGGTCCGTACCATGACAATCGTGATGGGAAAGAGGATCCAGTAGCTACATGTTGACAACGCCTAGCAGTTAGCAATTGTCATTTCATGGCTTAGCAGCGCATTTGGGAGAAGCTCACAATAACTGGGGATCCCTATGGATCGTTTGAACCGGAACTTGCGCCATTGTCGCGATATCTGTTGAAAGCCTTGGCAGACAAGTCTTGTAGATATCAAACGGAAGGCTATGAGATCGGATGTTCGTCGTTGTCCAACGTCCAAGTCGCTGTTGACCGCGGGCGCTACTGAACCCTGTCAACCATTGCATCAGCTCCCCACTGCCCCTGTCCTCCAAGAGGTACCTCCATTCCCGGACCTTGCGCACTGACCAGAATATCGCTTTATCACCGCTTATCTTGCCTGCCGGCGCAACAGACCATTCCACCAAGGTGGCCTTTCCCTCAGCAAGCACCTCTTTGGCTTGACGTTTGTGGGAGCTTTCATTTGATTTTCACCACTTTCTCGCACATTGCCAGCACCATATCATCCAACTAGACCTCTGATCACATTTACAGGGACAGTCCGTCCCTAGACCATTCAAGCAAGATGGCGTCAACAGAAAAGATCACGGTCTACAACGTAGCCGGTAAGCACTTACACGAACCATTGCTCTATCCATGCACGTACCAACACTCGTATTTGTAGACCTCCGAGCAACAACCGACGACGCCCTCCTCAACTACCTCAACAGTCTCGGCCTCGTGCAATCCCACACTTTACTCGACACCCGTCTCGCCCTAGGCTTCTCAGCCTTCCTTCTCTCCGCCGCCTGTTTCGCGTGGGACTACAAGCTCGGCTTCGAATCCACCAAGCAATACACTTTGATTGCCGTGATCCTGTACACTCTACTCAATGGCGCCCTGACGTACTGGATCATGTTCGTCGAACGGGGAACCATCTACGCCGGCTCAACCAAGGACGGCAAGACGCGCATTAGAGTGATTAGCGATAGCAAGAAGCCCCAGCAAAAGGGGGAGGCGCCGTTGTATAAGTTGAGGGTGGATGTCGAAGACGCTAAAACGGGAAAGAAGGAGAAGTTTGAACTGGAGAGGAAGTTCAGCGAGTGGTTCGATGCTAGTGGACGGTTTGTCGCGGCGCCGTTCCAGACGGTGTTGGCGCAGGGGATCCCGTTGGTGGGGAAGTTGGATCCTAAGAGGGCTGTTGCTGCTGCTGCTCCTTCTTCTGGACAGAATGTCATACGGGAACAGTTTGCGGAAGCACCAGGCTATACGGCGGAGATCTTGGATGCTATTGCTAGTGGCTTGGGAGAGAGCCCGACGACGACGACGACGACGGCGGCGGCGGGGTCTAGTGCGACTCAGGATGCTGGGAAGAAGAGAAGGAGATAGAGATACCGTCGCTTCCAACCGTACCATTTTAAAGCGGCGTCTGGTTGTTATTAGGCAAGAGAGGGAGAGGGTGGTCGCCGAATTTAGGTCGGCTTGCCTTCACCTTCGTGATATCGGGTTGCATCATCAGCGAAAAGTATAATTGGATGGTATCTTTATTTCACAGCGTCTGTGTTTCGTGATGTTGTTTTGTTTCCAAGTTGTAGTCGGACTAATGACCGGACCAATTTTTAAGAAGGAGCCAAACTAGTCAATGGGCCGCATATCTGCTTGCTTCGGTACCCAAATGCTCGACGGAGGTCCGTCTCGATGAACGAGCAACAATATTCCCATGGTTACTACCATACCTCGTTTAGAGCATCCATACATCGTCACTCTGTCACCTTGGAAAACATCATTGCATAACTCAAAAAACGAAACTCCATTGATCCCAACCCGCCCTGAGCTCTACCCACTATGCATCGCCTTGACAGCCCATTTAGTGATGAATGTATCATAACCCCTATACCCCCGCCTACCCAGTCGATCATCCGTATGTCCCCATCCCCAAACACCTCTCAACCTCTGACCTCTCTTTCTCCCTCTCTCTCTCTCTACACAACCTTGGCCCAATTCTCCCTAGCAAGCAACGCTACCTTCCTCACCTCTCGGCTCTTATCTCCACTAGCCGTCGCCAACATCCTCTGCATCGGCAGCGCATACGGCAACAAATGCCTCTCCTCAAACTTCTTTGGGATCGCTGCCAAAAGCTGCAGCGTCAGCTTCCTCGCGGCCGCCAGAGCTCTCGCCACGTTCCCTTTACTCGTGTTCTTGGCCGCCTCCTCGTACGTCTTCATCCCCGCAGTGATGATCGCCTTCAGATGTCCCCTGAGCGCCTCGGGCTCGTTTGCGAGGATTTCGACGAGGACTTCGAGAGAAGTGGCTACCTGCGGTTGGGTGATATCTCCGGAAGCGGAGGAGTTGTTGAGGGCGGTGATGAGCAGTCGGACCAAGTGGATAAGGTCTTCTTGGTAGACTTCAAAGGGACAGTTACTGACGAGGGAGAGGATGGCGGTGGTGTAGCGGCCCGCAGCGAAAGCGGTGTCTTCGTCACCCGTAGGTAAGGCCAGGTCGTAGAGGGGTTTGGCAAAGTGCGTGTAGGCCCATTGCTTGTAGAAGCGCTTGACGACTGCGTGGTTTTCGGGACTCAAAAGCTCGTTGGTCTTTACGAGACCGCCGATGGTGCGGGCAACGATGGCGCCGTTGGGGCCAGGGCTGGCGATGGCCTCGTGCAGGATGGGGACCAGGGTCAGGACGTTCTTGTCCTGGCGGGCACAGGCGCCGGCGAGGGTATGCATGGCTACGGTGTTGTAGACTTCGAAGATGGCTGGGTCGGTGTCGTCGGTTGTGGTGGCAGTCTTGATTTGCTCGCCCCAGAAGTTGAGGACACGTTTCATGGTTTCGGACTCGGGGTCGAAGGTCGATTGGCCGCCCTTGTACTTGTTGGCTAGGACGGCGCAGATGGTACCGCGGATCTCGCCGACTGCCAGCAGGACGGTAGCCATTCTCGATGTGTCGCACATGAAGGTCTCGGCGATACCCTGTGGTGCGTACTAGAAGGAATGTCAGTGCAAGGTTGACAGGAAGGGGGGTTCCATGATACTACGTACCAGTTCGGTCATTGCTGCGGGACGAAGCCCTTGAAGAATTCCGAGGATGAGCAACTTCCTGAAAGGCGCAATCGAGCTCGGCCCGGACGATGAGAGGTCCTCGGAGAAGAAGAAGTTAAAGGCATTTTGGGCCAAGTTGCAGGACCTTTGTAGGTTCTCGTCAAGGCTACGAACCACGAGTGCTGCCAGGTTGGCCGCTTGGGCAAAAACTCGCTCACTCCAAGGAGCTTGCTTTCCGTAAGCAGCTTCTCTGTAAAGATGCCTGACGATGAACAAGCAGATCCGGAGGAACTCGCGGTAAACCTCGGGGTCATCCTCTTTGATTACCACTTCGGACGAGCCATCCTCTCCTTGCAGCTGGTGCAGCCAGTCCTTCGGTAGACCTTGGAATTCCTCAAGCCAGTTCCTGTCACTGCCCGAATACGCTTCCAACACCTTTGGCTCGAACTTCTCGAGACAAGCGTCGCGGAAGTGAAGTATACCGCCATGTAGCGCAGAAATGACATAGGAGTTCGCCAACGACTCCTTTTCTGAGGTAGGGAGTGGAGACAAGGGGAAGAGATCGTGCAGCGCTGTTGCAAGTCGGATGAAATGTTGAAGGGGCTTGAAGGTCTTGGGAGATTCATCATCAAAGGCAACATTAAGGGGGATACGCGAGCACCCAATAAAGGCAAGTCGAGACAGAATGTCTTGGAGAGCATTCAGAGTGTACTTGGATGGGCTCGTCCAGTCGCGCTTCTCGATTTCGGCCTTTGCTCTCTCGACGAGCTCTGCATACCCGTCCGTGTAAGTTGCAACAACTGACTGCAGGGCCAGCACCGCTTCATCTTCCACCGCAGCGTCGGTGGAGTTATCGTTTTGGCTAAGCGCCAAACCCTTGGTTAACGTATGGGTCAACAAGGAGCAGATCTCGGAGCAAACTGAACGAGAAGCCAGCAAAGAGATTTGTCCATCGGGTCGAAGAGTCTGCTGAGTTGCGAGCAATGCGAGACCTTGGACGACCTGTTTGAGAACCTCTGATGTAGTCTCTTCCGACTTTCCAGTCCAGGTTGGCAGGTAGACATCGTGATAGAGAGCTACCAGATGATCACTAGACTCCGTCTTAAGAGCCTCCTCGTCCTCGGGATGACCTTGTTTCCTGTCCTTGAAAAGATCCGCCCGAGACTTCAGGGTTGAGTTCAGGAGAAGGAGCAGGTCCTTTGTATGAGATGGAGACTTTGGTTGACGGAGGTTTTTCCTGATCATGTCAACGAAGGCTGCACTTTCAAGGGTATATGCACGGATATTAGTAGTGATGACAGTCATCAAGAGAAGTCCAGCCTGCTTTGTGTATGTCGGATTCGCCAAGTCATCGCGGCAGTCGTCAACCACGATATCGATGTAGTTCTTAAGCAAGGATACATCGAACTTTTGGGTTTTTGTGCCGTCAAGCCTATTAGCAATTGCTCGCAATACATCCAGGGTAGCGTCGATAGTCTCCTTAACCTCCCCGTTTCGTACTTCGTACTTGAGAGAGTTCCAGATCTTGTTGATGTGCGGGACGATGCTGGTTTGTGGGTTGTCGTACTGTTCGATACAGGCCTTGACCGTTTTGAGGATGTCGAGCTTTACCGAGACTGTTACTGCGTCACCCTGATCGAGCTTTCCAATGAGGAACGGGAATGCAAGCTTGGCTACTTTGTAATGAGATGCAAAACACGCCCTTACGGCGTTCTTGAGGTCGTCCGCAGTGATGCCGATCGGGGTAGCCGAGCTCCTCAGTGTGATGGGAAAGTATGCTGAGAAAGCCTTGAAGATCTCCTCGGTTACTTCGTCGGATGTCGAATACTCGGTAAGGAAGATGGGAAGCAGTTTAAACCATAGCATGAGATTCCTCGGGTCCCTCTCGTTCTGGCATAGCTGAAGGATCTCGACGATGAAGCCGCTAGATGTGCCGTACTTGTCTTGCAGTTCATTGTTCACTGACTGGTCTTGGATGAGACTGAGGAATAGCTCGTAAATTTCGAGTCTGGTGGCTGCCGTTTGGAGTTTGAAATCTTCCTTGAGTTTGCAGACGTCCTCGATCATCTTGACACCGACTGCAGGCTTGAATCCCTTCATGGCGTAAAGCTGGCGCAGCGCCTTGGCCGAGGCAGTGATGCCTGCTTTGTGGTCGTAGGAAAACATGGCGCCAAAGAAACCAACGAGACGGACGACTTGTTCAGGTCGTAGTAGGCTCTTGTCCAAAGCTTCGAGAGTATCGGCGAGGAAGCCCAGGGCCTTGGCCCGTGCTATTATGTCACCGCTGCCGCTGTCGTCATCGTCGTCGTCTGACTGACCATCGTCTTGTTTGGTAATGGTTATCCATGGCTGGATTGAGGCAGCCCAACTTCCCACAGACGCACTGCTGGCTCTTGTGTTTTCGATTTCTGGCCATGAAAGGTCAGCACTGTGCTTCGCCGAGGTGCGAGTCTCATAAGCTACCTTTTGCCGCCTTTTTGGCAATCTCACTCTGAGCAGTCTCGTCGTCTGAGAGCACGTATTGAAGGGCCCAATCCTTGAAACTCGACATGTTGAAGGATTGAGATGATGGTGGTAATGGTGATGGTATTTGACGTTATATGCTGTCACAAGCAAGATTGGAGAACTAGCAAGGTGGATTTCGGGAGAGCGCAACGCAGAGCTGTGAGATAATGAAGGACGAGAACCTTCCAAGTTCCAAATGATGTGCACTCGACCTGGACCTCAATGGATTGCCGTCGGTGTGGTCTAGCTCTAGTTAAGGGGTGATGGAAGCTTGGGCCAACTCCTCCCTATCCAAACACAAGGTTAGGTATGGTATGGATCAGAATGTTGATGGAGTTGTTTCTAAACTTGTCACCCGGTCGACCAACAGAGCGAAGAGAGATTTGACAGCGGTAGGATGGTCAGGACTCAGGACAGACGGTGAATGCACTGAATGGTGCCAGGCAATAGGTGAAAGGAAGGGTGGATTGAAAATGCTGAGTGATGCCGTCAGTGGCCGATGCCCCTGGTCACCCAAGAACCGGGGCAACATCGATCATCACGCCGCCGTTATCGCCCTGGATTCCCCC
>HF970618.1:264512-279405 GCA_000604205.2 Neurospora africana FGSC 1740
GTATGTCCTATGGAGTGTTGTTCTTCCTGATCGTTAGTGACATCCCTCGTGTTCCACTTGATTATGGGGTCCCAAAGGACCAAAAGCCGCCGTTCGATTTCAGTCTCAGCCGGCTCAGTCGGTATAAGACAGTCCAGTTGGAACGCACGGTATATATTTCGCTCATTAGCCTCTGTGGACTTGATCAGCAAACAAAGCTGTACGCTCCATAGCCCTTCGTACCCTTCTGCCTGATCATGAACGATCCAGCTACCGCTTCAATCTCGCTCATGGATGCCGCACACTGTCAGGAGGACACCCGCAGTCATGGAAAAGACGAATTAAGGAGGGTAGAAGGTGGTGACAGATATTCCAATCAAGATTGTAGGTGCGGCTCTAGGCCCTCCCTCAAGCCACCCGGTGGCTACCTGTCGTGCCCTCCTCTTGGGCCCGCGGAATGCCCTTCGAAACCAGCTGCCCAGGACGCCACCAAAAGCACAAGCTCCCCAGGGGCGGCACCTTCAGCGAACGTCAGCAACCGAAGTCGTTCGCGATAGGTTGGATGGTTTTGTGGGCTTACAAAGCGGCGTGTCACACCACCAAGCCGAAGCTGGTTACCCATCAAAACCATTAGAGGATGTCAACCACTCAACCGGCGAACTTGGGATGGAAAGCGGTCATGCCGGATATTTGGGACTAACAACACAATATCGAGGATAGGGAAAAACAAATGCCCATCAAATTCCGTAGGGGTTTCTGAGCCACTTCCGGAGGAATAGCTCTATTCGGTTCATCGTTTGTCATGCAATGACAACGGACTATTTCGGATGAATCTGACTGGTTCTAAGCAATCATCGATATGCTGCAGTTCAAGTTCTGACGGTCCGTGAGACGTACATTAGCTCGAGGAGCGAGGTTGTAGTGGTGATATCATGACCGATCTCATTGGAATAGGGCTGCACCGCCAAGACACCATCTTGGTGTGAACCGTGGGAGGTCGAAGGGAATGCAGAGTGTCCATGCGTCAAGGAGGTTATAAAAGCAAGACTTCGCCGACGGAAGTGATCTTCTCGTCCATGGTCTCACCTGCTGCATTCATACCAAATTCCTGCAAGGGAGAGAGGTGGAATATCAACAACTCGCTTGCCCCTTCACACTTCCCTTTCTCGTTCCTGCTCCCAATTGCTTAACCATACTCGAGAGACATGCCGGGCGACAACAACGAGGCACAGATGGACACACAACCAACACGCTCGCCACTTGGTTTGATCAAGGGCTCGGTCGAATCACTGACGCGCTGTTTGAGTCGATCATCCAAAGAATCCAAACCCGCAGTAGAGGCATCAGGCAAGAAATATGTCCATACGCCGACTCACGCAGCCGCTTCGCATCTCAAGACAACCAGGACAAGAAACATGGACCGGGCAAATGAAGTCCTTTGACCATATTGATGGGCAAGGCGTGAAAAGATATTCCACCTGAGGCGCAACTTGTTAGTAAGTGATGAAGAAGGTTCTTTTGAAACTACAACGGGCTGACTGGGGGCAAACCTTAGGCGTCTTTTGTGATATTGATGAGGCAGACTACACCCTCAAGCACGAGACACCGCCTCAAGTTTGGTTCCACGCAACGAGCCTAGTCCAGAATGCTATCCTGCCTACGGAATCTGAGCGGGCGTCGAAGAAGTCCGCACATTTCGAAGCCCTTAGCACAGGCTGAGTCACAGGGGGCGAGAGCCTTCAAGCGATCTGGTGCAACATATGACGACGGATGGAGGACGACGAGGTTTAGATTCGTGATTTGGTGGAAAGATGTGATCAGGGAGTAGAGGACTCGCCGCAGGGGGAACATGGTTCGATAGGAAGCAGAAACACGACTGAAGCAGGTGATGGCGGTGATGGTACCCCAACTCTTAGACCCCAAGGCAATAGAAGACCCGAGGCGCAGTCGCTCAGATCAAAGGGCGACACTTCGTTGCGACCGTCGAGATGATTAAAATATTGAGTGGAAGGGGTGAGCCTCAAGTCAATCTCTCCGGACTTTGTGTGAAACAGCTTTGCCCCCAAAGCACCTTGGAATTTGTTGATGTACCGCTCGAAATATTGAACCGTTGTAGGAAGTTGCTGAGCACTCTTCTTAGGCTGACCTTGTTGATAAGGGCCAACTGTAAATCGAAGCCGTGCCCGCCCAAAGCCCTCGGTGATGGCTAAAGAGATGCCTAGTATTCTCGAAACAAGGGATGCGTTGTCCCATCAACATGATGGAGAACCCCACGACAACCAAACCGCCAGATAATAAGTCGCCGAGCTAATCAGATGATGCGAGTACGCCGTAGAGAATAGGTGATGGGGGCCATGGGGTCTCGAAGGGCTCGGAAATCTCGACGGAAACGGGTCAAGGAGCAGATAGTCCGAAGCCGGTCAGTCCTGTACCTAGCTGAGTACCTAGTGAGTAAGTCTAGTAGCAGCACCCGGGGGTGACGGGGTGTCCTTGGCATTATGCACGTCAAACATAGCCGTTTCCGCATCTGCACATCAGCTCTATGATGTTCTCGAGAGGCTCTGTGTAAGCTTCTGAATCGTATCCGAGTTGGGAGGGGCAGTGATGGTGGTGATAGGCGTGGCGCAGCACCAATAGTGTGTTGTGGTTGGTGGTGATAGCCGCAGAGAGTAGCACCGGCGAAGCGGCGCGGCTGTACAAGCGCGGCAATTCAGGAGCAAATTTCAATGACCATGATGCTTGATTCAAATTGTGATGGTCTCGGCAGGGAAGACGACGTTGGTGACAGGTTTGAATCTCACATGCGTGCGGTATCGACGTGGTACAGAGTCGGTCGGCTTGTTAATATCAGGAAGCCAGTCGATTTCCTTCTGATACCCCACAGATGTTGTCCAATGTGATGGTGTTGTTGGTTCTGTAAAGGTTCTATGGGAAAGAGATGCAGGTGATCGGATGTGATGTTGTGAGGGAAGGAATCTGGAAGTGAGAAGGCAGGGGTGTTCGCCCGTTAGAGGTAGCGGCTCCCGTCGGGTACAGCGTGCATGGCTTTTTAGTGGAGAGCCCCCTCCATTTCGGTGGGGTTTTGTTCCTTTTCAGCACTGTTGGTGCATTGTTGTTTCAGGCGGGCCGTGACTCCGCTGACATGACCGGGGAATTCCCGCCCTTCGGTTCCCGTCATCCCGTTCGGTCTCTCTCCATCCGGTCATCTACCTCTAGTGTAGTGTACATCTCCCGCATCGGTCGACCTCATCCCGTCTCCGCGTGGTCAGAACCCTTCAGCCTCCGCACACGCCGGCCCACACACACTTCCCTCGGTCTGCTGCCGACAGGATAACACCCTCAGGAGAGGACCTGACAGTACGGGTTGCCCCTTCAAGTGTAACTACCTTAGCTTTCGGCCATCATGACCGGTGTATGAGAAGCTTAGGTAGCCATGCTGCGCCCTCACCACACTCGAGGAGCCTTCTTAAAAACGTGTTTAACGGTCATGAGCGCCACCCCATAAGGCGAACAAGTGGCCTTCCCATTCTCCAAGACCACGCGAAGCGAATGGGGCCAGAGGAAGGTACCCAGATAAGCATTTGGATTTGTGCTACGGAACACGCCTGTGGTTGACACTGACATCCATGGCCAAGGTCTTTTATTCGTCAGTGAGGCATACGGGCCAGTCCAGTCGGCATCGAGTAATAAAGAAATGCGGCCGAATCCTGTTATCTGTTCGCGGGGGGTTTTCTGAGAACACAGCAATCTCCGGAGGCCCGGTCTGACGCCGATCGCCGCTGTTGTGTTTGCTAGAGGTACCTACCCATCAAGCTGAATGGATAGCCCTATAAACACTGACCTGAGCCTTGGCTCCAAGCAGTGTGCATTTTGTTACTCTTCCATTGCCATTCTTTACTCATACCAAACGTAGTATGCGTAATCTGGCTGTGTCGTAGGTTACCATTTGGGGGTCGGGAATGCTGCAAGGACGACGTTGTCCTCGACCTTTGGGCGGGTAGGTATGATGCGGGCTGCAACGCTACCGTAGGAGGGCCGAAATAGAAGCTTGCAGCCCTGTTGGCCAATGGCATCACCATCCTAGACCCTAGGGCAGATCTCGGGATGGCTCAAGGGGACCAGGGTTGCAGAGCCTAGAGCCAAGGGTCGAGTTGACCGGGGATGCTTTGGAACAACACTCGAGGACAACAACCACCTGGGTGCCACATTCTCATCCCTTGCCCGCGGATTCCTCTCTGAACTCGGCACTCTGTAAAAGCCTACTACGCATTCACAATGAGAACGGAGTGAGTGATGGTAGAGTAGGTATGACGTGCGTGACTACGCCACACTCGGTACAGGAACTCCTCCATGTTACTTCACCTGTCTCTCAGGCGTCCCAAGTGCAAAGACCAACCCAACCATGCGGGTCAGCCGTAATCTGTATACGGGTCGTACAACAAACATCGACAAAGGTCCCAGACCCCAGCATTCCGATGCTACCGTCACGGTGGCCACTTGCGAATATTATCACTCGCCTCCCCACGCCTCTCCTTTTTGTTTTGTCTTTTGAGCCCAAGGTCCTCCGCCTTCTTGCTGGCGCCATCATACCGTTGGCTGAGAGTTCTGCAAAGCAGAAAACAACACCTTTCGGCACCGACAAGTTTTATCACTCCGCTTCACCCTTCACACGCCATGTGCAAAGAGAAATTGACACTTCTACCCTAGTCCTTTCATTTTCTTCCGTTATGCCCGGGGGGCTCCGGCCAAGATGCTGTCAAAGCCGGGATCCACCATCCGAAAGCTCGTCTCCCCGCGGAAGACCCTGTTTGATGACGAACACGAGGGCTCTTATTTTCACCACGACGATGAAGGCTACAAGTCAATCTACAGAGAGCTTAAAATGAGATCATGGGGTCTTCGAAGAGGTTCAAAGCTTGGCCTCGACGTCCCGAAGAAGGATGACCTTCACAAGATACTCACCTTTATCCCCCCCCTTCCCGACACTCCGCTCTCATCAAGGTCTTCTTTGTCCAGCTGCGGCTATAGCACAGACCACACCAGTCCTCAATGTTCTTCCCAACGTGTCGGAGGTCAAAGTCCTCAGAGGAGTTCACTTCTTTGTCCTGAACACCTCGAGCACCAGCCACAGCAAGCCCGAGGCAGAAGCCAACCCTCCAGCACGACACTGGGGACGCCTCCCAGAACACCAAGTACACAAGAGTTACACCAACTTATTCTTCTGCCGCCTTCACCTCCCCTGCAACAGGACGAGCCGAGCCGGGATTATACGATTCGTCGACCAAGTATTATTACCTTGACAGGCCTGGGGATCAACCATCAATCGATATCTATAGAGGAGATTGCCGAAGGTTATACCGGCTCCCAAGAGCAACATTGTTTACCAAGCAATGGATATTCGAACGACACCCAGCAGTTCATTCCGGAGATGGATAGGGCATTCCAGCCACAACGGTCCCCGATCGAAACAAAGCTGCCGTTACCGGAGCTTGTGATCCCGCCGACAACATATTACTCGGCAAATTACACAAAGCCTTTGACGCCTGTACATACTCCCCCCCAGTGGAATAAAGCGCGGAGAAGAAGTCAGGCGTCATTGCAATCCTTCACACAGCCTTCCAAAAGGTCTTTCTTGCTCACAGGTCCGGCAAGGTTTGCTTCGGCCACCAGGACAAAGAGGAAGAAATCAAAGAAATCCCAACGGCGACCGCGCATAGTCAGCACACAGGTATCAAAATGGGCACTACCAGACACTGCCCGAAATTTATTCGAACTTTTCAACCCTATCGAAGCGGATGAGGTGTTGCCGGAGAGCATCCTGCAAGAAATAATGGACAGAGCTTATCTAGCCCAGTCAACGATGAATGATGAGGTGGCAGCAACCGGTCAAGAAGGTGATCAACCATCCCAGCAGCCCATTACGCCAGTCGAACCGTTCCACCTCGACGACTTGCCGACACGGATCGACAATGCCGGTGTGAGCTTGACTGTCACCTCGGCAACTCCTCCACTTGGGACGGCACGATCCTCATTATTTGATCACGGCGAGATCATTAGAGACGACTGCGCAACACCAAAGGAGCAGTCCCAAGAAGATAGGCAGAAACAGAACCGGCCCAGAAGTCCTCCCGTTGCCTTGGCGGATGATGGAAAGGGACACAACCTACCTATTATGTTTCGCCTCGAAGAAGAAGCTCAACATCCTCCTAAGCCCCCGAGTGTCGCTCATCTTACACCTTCCACTGCTGGCCCCATCAGACCTGTACCGCGGCGCACTCCGTCCAGACAACTACCGCCCCTTCCGACTATTCCTGAGGGCATCACCAGTTCGATCATGACACCTACATCTACCTCCTCGCCTGGATTTGGCTCCGATACCAGCAATGACGACTTTATTTTTCTCAAAGGCACCCCATACACTTTGACGATGCCATCCTTCCGTCACGGACCAATCCGACTACCCAAGCCCGAGCCTCCCATCAACCTGCTCGCAGCCAATGCTGAAGATGGCCTAGACTGGGTAGCCTTCCAAATCTCGATAGGAAGCGGTATAGGCGACTTTGACAGTGACCCCCTTGACTACTCGCGGCCTTCGGATGCCGAGCTTAATGAGCGCGACGATATCATTGCCTGGTTCTCCGGTTTCGGCTTTGATGGGTATGGTACGTTGAGGACCTTTCCGACCGCCGAAGAGGAGATTGAAGCCAGGAAGCACAAACAAGAAAACGCCCCCTTGCATACGCATTCCGCGAGTTCTGGTAGGTCCTTGAACATGGGTCGACGAGAACCTCCAGACAGCGGCAGCAGAGGCAGATTACCAACCATGAACGAACTTCACCGGATTCAGCATTTGCAAGCATCCGACTGGGACCGAAAATATTGCCATGAGCGGTCGGCGAGCGTCAAGGATCAACTTCCTTTTCATGCCCCTGCGACTCACATTGCTGCTCATCAGATGCAGCAACAACACTGTCTGCCCTGGCTATTACGAGAGACACCTTCCTCAACCTGGCCTATCGACCGTCAACCGAGGGACCATCTCGAGAAGCCTACGACCAACACTCCCTATGGTCACGCTCACAGCCAAAGTTGGAGTTACTCGCCTTCACCTTTCCCAGCACCAACATCCAACCCCACAGTTCGCTGGGATCATAGCCGCGGGCGCAGTCAAAGCGATGCCGCCAACAACAACAACAACACCAAAAACACCCCGGTTCCAGCATCAAGCAACCGCAGTCAATCACCAACGCTGCGAACGTCAACACCAACAAACACCCTAACATCCCGGTTCCAACCACCACAAACTCAAAGACTAGGGACGCCACAACATCAAATCCAACAATCCTCCTCCCTTGCGCTAACATCATGCTCACTATTCCCATCACCAACCATTCGATCCGAATCCCCCTTTCTTCCAGGTTTTGCTTTCCAATACGAGCAACAAACGGTCATTCCATCGTCGATTGTCCCAACAACCCAACAACATCAACAAGCACAAGCACCACCACCACCACAACCGACAAAGCAAACAGCCAAGAAAATCCCCCAAGCAATCGACGCGGCCCGCGCCCGCACTTGGCAGCAAGGATCTCAAGGACCTCGCCACCGCCGCGCTGACTCGCAAGAAAGTATAAAAAGTCTGCCGCAGAGCCCGGCGCTCAACATGGTGGTGTCAACGGATGTGAATGGCCGGGAGTACGTGATTCCGATGGGGTTCAATTTGGATCATGACTTGGGGGATTTCTTGAAGTGGGAGGCGGAGCATGTTGCATTGGGGATTGATTGATTGATTGATCTGATTGTTTTTGTCGGTGGATGGAATAGTTAAAACAAGGAAATACGAGGGGGAGGGGAGTGGCAAACTAAGCCGATGGTGTTGGTGTTTCTGGCTACTGGACTGGGGTTTGTGAGGTTTTCCTGCACTTGCACATTGGATCTGTCTGTTACTATCTTGCTTGATACCACTTTTTAGTTGATCTTTATCATAGGAAAAATAATTTCCCTATTCCACATCACCGATTGAACAGATTTCTTGTTGAGTGTACATATTGCATCGACTTCCTCACCTACCTAGTAACCAAATCAATATCACTATCACTATCGCAAAAACACATTATGCGCACATCAACGACGGGGGCATTTAACCATAGGTTGACCTGTCTCCTTAATAGGCCGGCCAGGAGCGCCCAGCATATCCGAATATGAATGTCAAACCTCAGCCACGACTCCCATGAGGCAATGTCATGAGGCATAAGGCGTTCCCCGCCCTTTATAATCTGTGCCGCAAGGCGTGGTTGGATGAGGCGAAAGACAGTCGACGGATACTTGCATCACTCCAAGACATCATCTTCATTTCGTTGAGTTGGGACCGAGCAATGCAGGCCTGCCTCGTGCCTGCTTGCGCGGCCGACTGCACTTGCTTACTTGACCGCGATGTGGGAATCATGATGTAGGAAGGAAGCATTTGATATACCGAAGGCAGACCCATCCTGCTGTGAAAAGGGGACAATCGCAGGCACCGAAGGATGGCCATCCTGCTCACGAAGAGGAAGGAGGCCAGGCTTGCCAGGGATGTCAAGGAAGGAACGAAGCTGTTCCCAAATATAAGCTTGACGACTGACGACTTAGATGGAAGTCTGGTCGGCGTCGATAAATCGTGGATATAAACCCAACCTCCCAGTTTGTTGGATGGTTTCTTTTCTTCACCAGAATCTTACCAAGTGTCCGGCCTCTCCAGTCTTTTGCCTTACATATATCATGATCTTATATATCCTGATGCGGAGAAATGGTCTAGGTGGTCGTGCTGAACTCAGTTTGTCTTTTCCATCCATGATTGCCTGTCAAAGCCAAGTAAGTCAACCTGAAGTTACCTATTCACATTGCTCCGGATTCTGAAGACAGGAGTTGATCAACCCTTAGAGTTAGGAACAGGAAACGAAAGTGCAGCTTCTGACGAGGGAACATCGACTTCCCTATCATAACTTCCATGACACAGGCAAGAGTCCCGAACCGTCGGTGCATCCATCGGGCGTTGTGCTCATCCTTCAAAGACAGTCATTATTGGACTTTCGTCCGACAAGGAGTTGGCTCAATCATCTTCACCACAAGCGTTTCCACACATGAGCTGCGGATGGATAAATTTCCGTGTTGTGTTCAGTTTCTTTCGGACCTTCCCGTCCTTCCTCTCTCCTGCCCGTCCGTCCCAAGCCTTCGAGTGAATCCCGTCGTCTCACGGCCCCCCCGCACCTTCCATCCCATCTCAACCCTCGCTCCTTCCTTCCTTCCCTCTTTACCATCCGGTATTTAATCCCTACCCCCGCGCATTCCTTCCACCTCACACAGACAATCAGAAAGAGTCACCCGACTGCCGAGCTTTCCAAGTGGGCAACCACTCAGCTCGGCTCGAGGCGTGCCGCGTTCGATTCCCGGACAAAGCACTTGACAAAAAGATTTTCTGTTCCAGACTTGAGCGAGGACAGATGTCATTCCAATGCAGCAGGAAGAGTTTACCGTGGTGTAAGATGCTGTCTCTGGCCGCTCCTAAGGTGGACTTAAGATCTAAGTGACCTTGTCAATAGTACCCTTACTTACACGATATTCTTCGACTCTCGAGATCGCGTACTCGAGGGAATAGGTACAGGGACCAAACTGGGGGGAAGAATAGAGATCGTGGGTTTCTAGATTGTCTCTTACTTTTTATTTTTTATTTTTGGAGTTTTTCTTTGCTCTTACATTTATAATAATTAGTTTCAAACTGGTGGTTGCTGCTGAGATCAACCTGTATTTCCTCCTGTAAGAAATTTAGACGCTTGTAATGACGCGATGCAGCATGGTTCATTAGCGGTGATGATAGTTTGGATTGATGTCACGGTCGGAGGTGCACATTTACCTCGCGATGGAACCGTCACGAGACGAAAAAGGTTCTGCTTCCGATGCCCAACTCACATATGCCACCAGATCCTGCGGCAGTTCATAATGTTCAACCAAGTAACAGGTAGCCTCGAGTTGACTACGTATCACCACGCGTCAACACTTGCGTTTTACGAACCTCATGCCTCACCCATATCAACATCACCCTCTCCTTCGCTATCACTCTCCTCATCCCCATCCGCCGCATACGGCACAAACCGAAAGTCCAAGAAACTCAACCCAGCTCCTCCTCCCGGGACACCCCCGCCCGCACCCCCAACCCCTTCCACCTCCACCATAAACTGCATGCTCAACACACCCTGCCCATCGCCCCTCAAGCTGACCTTGCTCGCAATCCTCATCGCCTCCGTCGCCGCCTTGATCGTGTCAAACTTGAACGTCTGGCTCCATCTCCTCTCTCCTTTAGCCCGATCCACCGCCCTGACCGAGAACGTCTCCAACAGATCCCTTCCGCGCTTGAAATCCACTGTGCTCTCCACCCCCGGCGCTCCCGCACCACTGTGGCTTCCGGACGTTCTGAACCGCAGATACGGCTCCTTGCGCGAGACCACGATCGTCAGCCGCTCCGGATTGATGCTGCCCACCTCCGCCAGCGCGTCGAGCAGGTAGCGCGCTTGCATGATCACCTTGAAGGAGAGGTCGTCGACGTCAAAGGGGATGTCCTCCGGCATCTCGGGGAGGTACGTGGTTAAGTTGCAGGTTGTCTTGACCCCGGCTTCTTCGAGGATGATGCTGAAGGGCCCGCCGTCGGAGGGGTAGCTGAGGATGCAGGTGCCGTTGGAGGAAAAGACGGACCCGCCGCCGTGGAGGGTTTGGTGGCTGAAGGCGTCTGAACCATTACCGCCGCGGTGCTGATGGTTCATGCGCGGGTTTCCGCGCACGAGGGGGTCGATGTCGGAGCGGGCTTGGCGGGTGGCGACGTCGGCGACGCCGAAGATTTGGAGGGTCTCGAGGAAGGCGGGGAGGGAGATTTGGAAGGAGACGGGCTCGGGGTCGTCGTCATCGCTGTTGCCCGCGGCTGGCGGGAGGTTGGTGGTGTAACTGGCGAAGAGGTTCTTATTCCAGTGGGCGGCGCCTTGCATAACGCGGGCATGGTCGGCGCCGAATCTGAGGCCCTCGGGGGTGATTTCGACGTGGATCTTGTTGGCGAAGCCGACCGCTTTGAGGAGCTGGTAGAGCGGGCGCGTGGAGCTGGCGACTGCCCTGAACAAGGGAGGACCGGCGTCTTGAGTTGGTTGTGACATGTTGCCAGAAAGTGATATCGAAGATCTATGTATAATAAGCGTAAAGGAAAAGATGGCGTGTGATGCGTATGATGCTCAGAAATCGGCTTGCTTTTTGGTATATGACTCTATGTATTGTACAGAATCTCGCCGGGTCCGTAGTGCGAGGAGACTGCTCTCTTCTTCGTTTTTGATCTCCAGGGTATCTCAATGTTAAACGTAAACTCCGACCGCGCAGAACATGTAAACAACGCCGAATCTGCGCCAAGAATAGTCAGCGCTGGGGTTCGGGATGAAATAATGGTTGGACTGGAAGATGGATGGTCGAGTGGAAACAGTCGAAACTCGAAGCACAACGGGGAACGTACGCAAAGGCCAAAGAAGCCGGGATGCCCAAAAGAAGCAGATTGACGATGGACCGGTCTAGGAGGTGGTTTCTGGTCAGCACGAAATCAAATTGGGAGATGTCGAGGCTGCAACGGAATCACATACTGAGGGTAAAGGCGCCAGTCAAGGTGAAGCCGATGAGGAGGAGGAGGAAAGCAACGAAGAACTGGGTGCCTTTGCCAACAGTGGGAAGAAACGGGCTGCCAGACGCGGCGTGCCACACCTCGAGTAGTGGTGAATCCATTTAGTCTGGGGAGCAATTGGTTGTGGATAGGAGAAGATTGTACAAATGGACATCCAAGGCACACAAGAATCAAGATTCAGACGGGAGTTCGAGAGAGCTTCCCCAGATCAACTGAAGCTCCAGCACAGATCGGGGACCTGACAGTGGACAGCAAAGAGGGACGACATCAGACGCTGCAGTGAGGTGAACGTGTTCGGAGCCGAAAAGGGTTAAGCGTGGGCCGAGCTTGGTCCCGTCTGCGAATCTTAACCCCTGTTAGTCAGCCCTGCTGTTTTGTTTCCACACCTTGACGGACATGGTCCACTTCCTCCTGCTCCCGCTCCGCAACCGCCGCTCCACCACACGTCTCCCATCAGCCATCATCAATCATCGATTCATCAATCGCGAACACATCCAAACATCGATCGGTCCTCAGACGAGGCGGATATGCCCGCTAATCCCGTCGCGGCCCTGCCGTACAACATCAAAATGAAGGAAGAAAGTCAGTCTCCTATCACCCCTCAATCGGCCAAACCGCGGAACCACTGACATCGTTTGGAATGTCTACAGACACCAAGCGAAAGGCTACCGAGGAGCCTACCTCTCCCTCGTCGGCGAAGCGAGTTAAGCATAGCGACTCGACTGAGGAGACTGAGGATACGAAGAAGCCAAAAATCCCCGCCATTCCTTTCCCAGAAAAGGCCGCCGTTATCGAAGAACGCGACGGCGAAATCGAGTTCCGTGTGGTCAATAACGATGGCGAACGCGAAAGCCTGATCATTCTCACCGGCCTCAAGTGCATCTTCCAGAAACAACTACCCAAGATGCCCAAAGACTACATCGCCCGCCTTGTCTACGACCGGACCCATTTGTCCATTGCCATCGTCAAGAAGCCACTGGAGGTAGTGGGTGGCATCACATACCGACCATTCAAGGGCCGCCAGTTCGCCGAAATCGTCTTTTGCGCCATTTCTTCCGACCAGCAGGTCAAGGGCTACGGTGCTCATCTCATGTCACATTTGAAGGATTATGTCAAGGCTACCTCGGACGTCATGCACTTCCTCACATATGCCGACAACTATGCCATTGGCTACTTCAAGAAACAAGGCTTCACAAAGGAAATCACACTCGACAAGTCAGTATGGATGGGCTACATCAAGGATTATGAAGGCGGCACTATAATGCAGTGCAGCATGCTTCCGCGAGTACGCTACCTTGAGATGGGCCGCATGCTCCTCAAGCAGAAGGAGTGTGTTCAGGCCAAGATCCGTGCCTACAGCAAATCCCACATTGTCCACCAGCCCCCCAAGCAGTGGAAAAACGGCGTAACACCCATCGATCCTCTCTCAGTCGAAGCCATCCGCGCTTCAGGATGGAGCCCAGATATGGACGAGCTCGCCCGTCAGCCACGCCACGGGCCAAATTACAACCAGTTGCTACACCTTCTCAATGATTTGCAGAATCATGCCAGTAGTTGGCCCTTCCTGGTACCCGTCAACAAAGACGAGGTACATGACTACTACGATGTCATCAAAGAGCCTATGGACTTGAGTACCATGGAGGACAAGCTTGAGAAAGATCAATACAACACGCCCGAGGATTTCATCAAGGACGCCAAGCTCATATTCGACAACTGCCGAAAGTACAATAACGAGAACACCCCATATGCAAAGTGCGCCAACAAGCTCGAGAAGTATATGTGGCAGCAAATCAAGGCGATTCCCGAGTGGTCACACCTCGAGCCTTAGAAGGGTGAAAGTCGTGAGGACCGTCAGATGGAGGAGCAAGCTGTTGACAATGACAACGCTGTCACACATGGCACATATGAAAACGCTGTTGCCCATGTTGATAATGACAACGTTGATGCTGATCCGGATTGGAACGAAACTGGCCCCGCTCCTAAGGCTGGCCGTGTCGGTCAACCCCCCAAACGTGGGCGTGGTAGGCCAAGGATCCACCAGAGAGGGGGAAACACCAACAGGGGCCGTAGCACACGGACACAACCCCAAGCTCAGAAAGAACCAAAAGCATTCGATCAACCATCTGGAGAGAAAAAGACGGTCACTCCATTCTTTGAATCCAGGAAAACCCGAGCCACTGCAAAGAAGGAGGATCTGGTGTTACAAGAGGCAATCAGGACTAGTGCTGAACCTGACAGTCGTCATGGCAGCCGGGCACTGTCCGCTGGTGCTGACCAAGGAACGGTTTATATGAAAACTGGCTTTGGTTCGCGAGCCTCGAAGGCTGACCCTGAAAAGTCACGTCCCGACTATGCAGTGCAGCCATTCCAGGATCTAGAAACAACAACGAAGCTACCAGACCAGGAAATGGATGGTCGAAAGAAGACAGGAGGAAATGGCACTAGCACTGAGAGTAATGTCTCGAATGTGAGCCAAGGCCATGCTCAGGGCTTCATACAGGCACCAGAGCCCCTCATCTACCCAGACGGTTTTGGGAAATGGGAACAGCAAGCTGCGCTAGACCAGTATGGGGAAGATGTCCTCTCAGAGTTTCGAGGAATATGGCGAGAAATACTTAAATCCATCGACACCGACGCCCCAAATCGGAGGAGTGCTGTGGACGTATGGAAGTCGCTGTTGGATCCGAATTTGGCTAGTCGATTCCGTGCTTCACTGTCAGCGCGGTATCGTGAATACACCAACCGGTGTAAACAAAGGATGGAGCAGGGAGCACATAAACGAAGTTCCTCCGGGCAGCCAGGGAAACGACGACATGAGGAGGCTGAATCACCAGAGCAGGACGACTCACCAGTGCCGCCGCATCCGAAACGACGCAAGCGTGCAGCATCGCCTCCATCTGACAGTTCCATGCAGCAGCAAGAGCAGTAGCAGAACCGGCCAGGGAAACGACAACACGAAGAGGTTGAATCACAAGAGCAGGAAGACTTTCCGGTCTCGCATCCGAAACGGCGGAAGCTTGCAACATCGTCACAGTCTGGCATTACCTTCTCGGACAGTCCTGGACCGAGACAAGGTTCTGCATGACGGATGATAGGAAGGGACCCATATGGGGAGTCTGTCACGGACCTTCCGCAAAAGCACGATATAGAAGCGGAAAGCCCAAACAAATAGGTGTCTTCCAAAATTCGGAAGGAAGGAATTTTTTTTTTTAAAAAAAAAAAATACAGGCC
>HF970618.1:280288-291899 GCA_000604205.2 Neurospora africana FGSC 1740
CCCAGATCAGCACGCCATTGGTCCAGCCGAAGCCTTCCACGACCTCATACTCGCCTCCGCCACCAGCAACGTTGGTCGAGTTGTCAGAGTACTTCTCGAACATGATGCCCTTGGCGTCGGAATCAAGACCTTGCAGCTTCGGCGTCTCCGATGTGGATCCGCCGGTGGCGTACCAGGTGCAGAAGGTCGAGTCGACGTAGCGCTGGGCAAGACGGAGGGCCAGACTCTGAGTCTCCTGATACGCCGGGTCATCCTCGCCGAAGGTGGCCGGAGTGTTGAGGAGACCGTCCATGAGGACGTGCATGAGGGGTGGCCATACGTTAGGCTCGTCCCACTGTTGGCCAGTAACAAAGTTGGTAGCAGGAATGCCGCCGGCCTTGTTGTCGAGCAAGTTCTTGACCCGGTCAAACGCAAGCCTGACAGCCAATGGGTTGGACTTGAGCTGGTCTGGGGCAGCACCAGTCCAGAAGGGGAACATCTGGTTGATAGAGAAGAGAACCTGGTAGCCTTCGGGGGTGCCGCTGGGCTTTTCGAAGGGGAAGACTTGAGGGTCGGCGGGCACATAAATATTTTGGGAGGACGATGTTAAGTTATAATCAAAGTAACTCCACAAGGTCGAGTTCCACATGAGCTTGTACATGGCTTCGCTGCGCTGTTCGGCTTTCTTGGCCCACTCCTCAGCTTCGTCCTTGTTGCCCTGCTGAGCGAGGAATTTGCCGATGGTGACCTCATTCTGGTAAATAATCGAGTTGAGGTCAACAGGAACAATGTCGAGGATGTTGAGCGAGCGGAGAGGGAAGTATACGTCCCGGGCTGCGTCGTTAGGGTTCTTCAGCCACCTAGTACTGTAGTCCCATCCTGACTCGGCGCCACTGGCGAGGTTTGCGTAGAGCCTTGCTTTCTGGGTATCATTAAGAGGAATTTTCTCTGGGTAAATGATACCAGAGGTAGCATAATAAGAGTTGTTGTTGGCGGTAACGTAGTCCTCACTGTAAGACTCGGGACGGGGTTGGTTGTTGTCGACGTGGTACCTGCGAGAAAGGATGTTAGCCAGACATGCTCAGGTCATGCCAGATCGTTCTTCCGCTCTTTCAACTCACCTCTGGAGAGAATAAGTCTTTCCATCCGCAGTGACTTCGACAGTGCGGTTGGTGATCCACCACTCCCACTCCTTCTTCAGAATTGGAACCGCTCTCTCAAGGATACTTGTATCATTGGTGTGTTCAACATAGATCCTGACCATCTGCGTAAGGAGTGGAGGCTGCGAGCGGTTAAGGTAGTAAAGTCTTGCTCCGTTGGGAACAAATCCGAGCTGCTCCACCAAGTCAAGGAAGTTCTCAATGGTGTGCTTCGAGATCTCGGTGAAGGCGCCTCCCGTGCGGAGAAGTCCTTCAAGAATCCAGAACGAGTCCCAGTAGTAGGGCTCACGGAAGCGGCCACCAGCCACGACGAAGGTACGGTTGACGGGGATGAAGCTGTTAGCGCATCCCGTGCATGTTTCGCCCGCGCCGACGTATTTCCTGGTGAGGTCTGGCCAGATGTTGATGACCGAATCGACAAACTGCTTGATCACATCGTCACTGACATTGTCAAGAAATGTCGGCGATACATGGAGCTGGTCGGTTGGTACCGCTTCAAGCTCGCCACCAGCGGGTCCGAAGTAGGTGCTGAGGAATTCGTGGAGCTCCGAGTTGTTGCTCAATGGGAGGGTTAGCTTGCTGAAAGCTTCAAGGACCTCATCGACGGGTTTGATGGTGGGCCTACAAGGAAGTTGGGTCAATAACGTGCTCACATCACCCAAAGATGTTGGCCAATGACTTACATATCGACGAAGGTCTTTGAGTCGGAGAATGGACGAGCTAGCTCGACTTGGTGAAGAAGCTCGCCATAGCAATAGATTGGCGAGTCACATGGAGCCGTTACTGAGCCATTGACATACAGCGCGCGGGCTCCAGGCAGAATGGCAGCAGCCAGGGGCACAGCTGCCCCAAGGAGTCGTGATACCATGCTTGCTGTTGGTGTGAAGTCGGGAAGATGTTGATGGCCTCGCTACCTCATAGTCCAAAACTAGCCATAAGAAAAAAGTGCTTTTTGGGGGAGGATAAGGGAGAGGAATAGCAGGTTTATTATACCGACTGGACACACATGACAACCAGAAGCTGCCCCTGGTCCAGATACCCAACCAGTCAGGTCCAATGCTAAGTGCCAATTCCTGCAACTCCACAAGTTCGGTGAGAAAAATCAGGACGGGAAAGAAGTACCGATGACAAGCGTGGTGATGATGTGGGGAGTGCCTTGCCAACCCGGTAATGGAAGCTTTCCACCACTTATACTAGTGTAGCCCCAGTACTTTTATGTGTAACATGATCATATTTTCACCCGGTGATGAGCAGTCAACTTTGAGAAGCTCGCTTCAATCCATGCCGTCGTCAGCGGCAAGCAGGCTACTTTCCCTTTGCGGAAATCTATAAATGCAATGGAAACCCGCATGCAGCTGAGCCCTGCTTCAGGAAACTGCGTCGAGGTAGGCGAGCATGGCCATGCTTGCTCCCCTGCTTCCCTGCACCCCAGCTTGACGAGAGAAAAAGTGACGCTGATCCTCTCCGCATTTCTCCAGGTTCCATTGTTTTCTTTGTGTCCAGGTCCATCCTGAGTGGGACTGGTCAACATGCGGCATTTCTAGGGAACGTGAGGAATGTGTGAACTTTTTGTGTCTCACCTGCTGCATCCAGCATGATGTGCAATATAAGGGTATTGTTCTCGTTTCCCCAATTCCTTAGATACGGTTAAGCATCTTATGTCATGCAACATGGAAAGCTTCAGTTTCCACTGTGGATGACAAGCCAATCAATCATGTCCGTGCAACATAGGTTAAGTAGTGTAAACAATATTTCTTTCTTGCAGAGTCTGTCACACCTATCGACACAAAGTTCAGGACCCAACATTCGGCCATCTGGACCTGAGTGTGTACACTCCGTTGGTTTCATTCGAATACGCGGGGTAAGTGATAACTCAGCAGAGCGGAATTGGCTCGGCGCATAACTTGCGAGGGGAGAAATGCAAAGAGCAATGAATTGAACACCAACGAATTCTCGCCGCGCCAGGACAACAACTGCCGATGGCAATGTGGAACAACACCGAAGAAGAGCTTCAAATCTTGAGAGTCCACATTCTCCCCGCATCCGGGGCGTGCGTGTCGACTCCAACAACTTTGGCTGACCCTACCTCCGGCATTTTATTGACCGCAACCTCTCGGCGCTGTCATTCGCTCTTTCTCGGTGACGTCAGGCCGTTTAGTGGATCCTTGGAGGGTAAGACTGGGGTCAAGACGCGTCAAGACTGGGGTCATCTCCATTGCGGGAAGCAAATGTGGGGTCGAGGCCCGCTGTCCTGTCGGTGGAAAGGCGGGAAAGTCCCAGTGCGGAGAAAGAGACACTGCAGCGTTCGGTGTTGGAAGTTCGCCAGTCGCAATATCACACCAGGACAGGAACACCCGCCCCTTTTCGATCAACGTTAGATTCACCTAATAGTAGCTAACCGGTGTGTCCGGCTTTCGGAACTTCTCATGTGAGCTATCTAGAACTTATATATACTCGGCGCATCTGAAATATCTAAAACGCCATGCGCTCTAATGTAGAAAGTCGAGAGATGTCTGACATGTGGAAATCTGAAGAAACAAGAGATGTCAGCCACACAAGAAGCAACCTTCGCGACTATTTGCTTGGTATCAACAGGTTCTTGTTGAACAACAATACCGTAGGATCACGATCTTGGAAGGTGCCGAGGGTGCCTTGCGCCCGAGTCTTCTCCGAATTCGCTCATCGGCGGTTCGGCCTTCAAGCCCAATTCCCCTCCATGCGTTTTTCTCGGCCCTTTTATGGATGTAGAGAGCGGGCCGGCGATGCACGGTGAGGCTTAGACTCTAGGATTAGGTAAATTCCAGAGGTATCGTAAGAGGCTATTACATACTCTATTTGCTCCGATATTGCGACGTCTCCCCCTCAGCCTTCTGAAAATCTTCTCCCGCCTTTGTCGTCTTCTTCTGCATAATCGCCTTGAAGATGCTCTCCAGGCTGGGTAGAACAAAATCACGGTTCTCATACGCCTGGTAGCTGATGACCAAGCGAGGTGCCCATACCTTAAGTCCGGATTCTTTACCGAGCTCATTCATCCTCTCCACCGAGCACTTTGCATCGTTCAAATCGAGCCACACCATGTTGGTGTCAACAGGATGAAGGACCTTGCCGCCCAAGCTCGTCCATATCCCCTCGATCTCCTTAGCCAAACTATGCGCTCCCTTCAACTTGCCGCCTTCGCCGTTAGGCCCCTTGCCGAACGTTTCGTCAACGGCAACCCTCGCGGCAGCGGCCACCACGCCCGACTGCCTTAGTCCACCGCCAATCGACTTTCTTACCCACCGGGCATGCTTGATCACGTCCTTGGGGCCTACCAGCACGCTGCCGATGGGCGCTCCAAGGCCCTTGGAGAAGCATAGGCTGATGGTGTCGAAGCACTTGGCAAATTCGGTAAGGCTTCCAGCACCAGAGGCCACCGCCTCCCACAAGCGCGCGCCGTCACAGTGCATCTTGATCCCATGCTCGCGGGCAAAGGCGGAGATCCGGCGCACCTCGGAGAGCGGCATGATCATGCCGTTGAGCGTATTCTCGAGCTCGATCACACGAGTCGGGCAAGTGTGCACGTCGTCATCGAGGTGAACGTTGGCCTTGACGTCTTCGAGGGTAAGGTAGACGCCGTTGCTAGGCAAGACGGGCTTGAGCATAGCGCCCGTTAGGGATGAGACACTATGAGATTGTGTTAGGGCTGGTCTAGTGAGAGTAAATATGAAGACGGAAAGATATAAACAGCCTCACCCTCCAGCCTCATATTTTACAATGTGGCAGCGGGCATCACAGAGCACACCGTGAGGCGGTTGGGTGAGCAAGGACCTCATAGCTAACTGGTTGCCCATGGTGCCTGACAAAACGAGGAGGCCGGCCTCCTTGCCGCACAAAGCAGCGCAGTGGGCCTCAAGGTCCCTGGTGGTGGGATCTTCTTGCATGACATCGTCAAGCAGAGAGCAGGACTGGATAGCAGCAAGCATGGACGCCGTGGGAGTTGTCATGGTATCACCTGAAAACCGTTAGTTCGAAAGCTCGGACTTGCAGATCTTGGGATTCCTTACTGCGGAGATCGAAGCCTCCCGGGCCGGCGCTGCCAACCCAGGCATTCTGCACATCTGACTGGCCCATCTTGAAGGGTGTTGTTGACGAGAAACCACGAACAGATGAAAGAACCAGCGGGATTCTGAAAGATGAGCGTAAAGGTTGTCGACCGGCGATGTTGAGTTGTCGGGCAACTGTTCTTAAGGACTGGGCCGGCATGGTCAATTGAAGTGGCGAAGAAATCCCGTCAGATTCGCCGTTGGACACCGGACAGAGATGGTCAGCCCGGCGAGCTCTAGACCTCTTCCGGTGTGACTCTGCGGGCATATGTCGCCGTCTTCGGCATGCCCTGATCGGAGCCCTGAAGGGCAAATGTTATCCACTGTAACGGTGCCCCACTCTCCAGATTTTGGGGTCGCAAAGGAGAGGGAGATTCCCGTCACGGCCCGGCAGACGGGAGCTGCTCCGGTGGGCACGAGGGGACCTTCCATTTTTCGCGGAATGGAACATCCTCGGCATTGGGCCATTTTTGCTATAGGTTTGGTTGAACATAAATTTCCAAAGAACGTGGTATTCTTAGAGTACATTTCGGATTTTTTTGATGTTCTCGCCCGGACATGCAATCAGCCCGTGAACCACCAACAGAACACCACTTAAAATGTCACCAAAGACCTGAAATGCCCTGTACTACCACTACCCCTGGGACACCGCCACGAATGATTTCGCTCGACGACAGAGTGAACCATATGCACATTCGGATGAATAACTAGAGGTATACAAGCCGGTGCAGTTAATACAAACTCTTCGGGGGTCGGTATCCAGGTCCTAACAATTACCCCTATTTGGGCAAAGAATTGGTCAGAGCGCTCGTACACAAAGTGGAAAGTACCCCCCGAACTCAGTGGTCTCGGTCATTTTCGTACTCATCACTATAAAAATGTACAAAGATTATTCATTGCATACGCGACGGATTTGAGTCCAGTATATTACCCAAAAAGGCCCCTTTTATAGCTAGCTTAGTTGCGGATAGGAGTATCCCAGTTGCACGGACATTGTCAGGACCTGGATACCGATCCCCCATCCAAAAGAGGTAATTTGTCAAGGACCTGGATACCGGCCCCCAACTCTTCGATGTTCCGACATTCCTCTATGGGCGGCCGCTCATCGCTGTTCAGCTCCTACCAAAAGTCGGTGTTTCACGATCCCTTCGGCCCACTTCTTGACTCGGGAAACGAATGGGACGCTGTCCGAAAGTCTTCGGACCCGAGCGACTTCGGGCCCCGTCAGCCAACATGAACTTGTCCCGAATGGTGAGTTTAGTTGGTGCACTTGCAGAATCGCGGACACATTTGTTCCTTCCTGAAGAAAATAAATACATATCAGGTTCAATGCCCGGTTCGAAGAAAGACTTTTACCATTACACAAGACGGGAAGGAATAGGCAATGCAGAAGCTCCAAGGTTTTTCCGGTCTGACCGCATAAACTCGCTGGAATCCAGGCAAGTCTGGCGTTGCCCTCCGCTTGGTCTCCTGGATAGGTAGCCGGCCTCATTTCCCCTCTTCAACTGTCGGAGCCATCTGATCCTTTACCAAAATCTTTGTACACTACTATTTGCAACACCCCTTCGTCTTTGATGTCCCACATATCAACAGGCACAATCACCAACTACCTACGAATCTGATCCAACCATTTATCCTCCTTGCCTGTACTAAATGCGGCCTCTACCCAAAGCAAGACCCCGATCGGTGCTCCTTTAACGGCTCTCCAGTGCAAGATTCCTCCTCTTCTGAGCCAGAACAGCCACATTTTGTAAACAACAACCCATTCCCTTTCTCTTCATATCCATTGGCTGGACTAGGAGCTACCTAACACCCCAGGCACAGGAGGACCAGCGCCCATGCATCGCCATGTACATCTGTCACCGGAGCTCATGGCGAAGCCAACGGCGAAGGACTGTCCCACAGCCTAGGATTTCCAACGTGGAGGCCCTCCCAGTCCCAATGGTCTAGCAAAGTTGGAACCCCTCCGTCGAGTGGGAGCAGTTGCACCCCGTTGAACAGGTCCGGATTGTTGTTCAAGTAATCCTGTTGGAGCTGCCATTCAAGCTGCCCGTATTGGCCTGGATCGTTGATTTGACCCATCTCATACATAGCTGGCTGGAACTTGCCAAACTGATCCACGGCGGTCTGCCATGACGCTGTTGCTGCTTCTGCTGGTGGCGGCGGCGCCGGGCCGCACACCTGGAGGGGCTCAGCGTGATTTGGCCCAGCATCACCTCTTACTGCTGCCTCGGGTGCAGCTGAGTTGTCGTCGGTAACGGCTGAAGCCTCGCCGGAAACATTGCTGCCGGTGTTATTGCTTTGACGGGGTTCTTCAACCAAGTGGATAGCCGAGTCGATACTTCTGCCCTGCCGAGCAGTGCCCGCGACTTCGAGCCCACCAGCAGCCAAAGAAACACTCGGAGACATGCTCTTGGACTTCACTCGCTTGGTGGACCCCATTAGACCTTTCTCCCGATAGCTAAGTGGCAAATTCGCAACCATCTTTTCCAGAATTCGGCACAAGCTCAATGCCGTCTTTGAGTCGCCAGTACACTCGTGCAGCATACCCAGCCCGCGCTTGATGGATTCAAGGACAGTTTCTCGGTGCGGCAAATTCCGAGCTTCGTCATGGACCAGTCCAGAACACAGGACAGTGGTGGTGTCAAAGATGCAAAAGACGGCATAGTGGAATTTTGCGCCGGCAGACGCGAGATGATCGAAGAACGTCCGAGACACTTCCATGAGGCCCAGTGCGGCTAACACACCCGTCTCACGAAGTTCCAGCTCCAAGTCAGACATTGGCTCTGCTGAATTTCGAGTCACGAATTGCTTGAGAGGATCGAACAAGCACATGTGGCCGACGAGGTGAAGATAGCGACGTTGGAATACGACCCAGTCATTCTCCGCGTCCCATTGAGTGTCTGGGTTTTGGAGAGCATATGCAGCGGGTAGTTCGTCCAGCCACTTCTGTACAACGTCTTTCAAAGCCTTACTCACCAAGGCCTTACTCATTTCGGTCGGGATGGAGTTGTCGGACGGCACGGGCTTGAGTTCTGCTGCCATCTTCAAGCACAGGGAGCTGTGGAGATTCATGTGCAGAAACGGGGACGGTTTATCGGGGTTTTCGGGGTCTTTGTCGAGAGCTAACGTTGGCTCTACGAATGTGCAGTCGGCGTGGTTCACGAGCAATGGCCGAGAAAGCATCGAATTCAAGGCGCTGCCGATCTGTTAGCACATTCCTCGTTGGCTGGGGCAGGATATTTCACTTACAAGTCCCATACATACAGGATGCCCCAAAGACGTCTTCTCATCTCGCGGTCAAACTCCGACATGCCATCAGATAAAGAATCCTGGTGAAGTCCTATCTCATATGCTGCATGAATGGCAGTTCCTAGGGCATGCCACGCTTCGGTCCATTTCTCGGCCGACTTGTACCAGAAAGCAGTCAGGAAGAGCTGCTGGACATGGGCTAGCCCCCCTTTCCCAGAAGGTATCGTTTTACTGAGCTTCTCCGCTGTTGTGTGCAAGGTGGTAGCGAGTGTCAATGCATCCGTCCCAAGCTCACGCTCTAGTCTGTCCATGACGCCGGCGTTCAAAATGTACAAGGCCGAGCAGGCACAAACCCGCAGGATCAGACTGGTCAACTCCGGTGTACGCTTGTTCGCGGGTGTCGCCCACCATCCATCATACTGGGTCCTAAACTGAGGTCGATACAAAGCGTAATAGTGATGGTTTGCACCATTGAGCCAGTTGTCCACCAGACAGTCTGCTGAAGGTCAGGCACAATCTCGCGCGCAACGGAAATATCGGAAGGGTAAGTGGCATACCCATATATGGCTTGGCAGGCATTGACATGATGGCAGTTTGCAGTTCCTTCGACTGAACAGGCTCATCGTCCGCATCAGCCGTACCCCTGTTTGTCTTACCAAGCAACACGTGGTGTGTGTGTGGCATATAGCCGAGGGCATTAAGAGCATCGACCTCGTCGGCCTCGTCGTTTTCACCATCTTGGTAGCCGTTCTCGTCGAAATAGGACTCTTCTTCGGGAGATTCTAGAGCCCGTTTCTTTGACGCACTGAAGAGAACGCCACTGTCAGAAGGAAGTTTCCAATGCCTGTAAGTTGTCTGGTTATGATATGGCTTACCTCGATGAGCCCTCGTCAGAGGCTGTGTCACTTTTGTTGGCTTTCTTCGGAACGAATCTGCAAAGATGGGCGACTCCTCTCTTCGAGCAATGGTTGCATGGAAACAGACGATTACACTAACTCCAAGGTTAGACAGGCGTGATCGTCAAGTCTTGAAGACCACATAGAGACTGGATATGTCCAACACCAAAAGCGACTCAGAACTTACCTTCTGCTTCCGACGGCGGCATTCCAAGCACGAAATCGGCTGCGCGTTGCCCTCGGTTGTCCAGCTCATGATGGCGGTTGTGACGGGTTGCTGTGCACGAGCGGCTGGGAAGATAAATGCCAAAGTCGACAAAAGCAGATATATCTTGTCACACTCAGAATGGGATGATGTCTCGTCTTGGTGAGCGCGACTCGGATGTTTGATATGTGAGAGGAAGAACCTCTAGCAATATTCGG
The DNA here is from genome assembly GCA_000604205.2 of Neurospora africana FGSC 1740. Classification (NCBI taxonomy): domain Eukaryota; kingdom Fungi; phylum Ascomycota; class Sordariomycetes; order Sordariales; family Sordariaceae; genus Neurospora; species Neurospora africana. Next base: position 290,081 of record HF970618.1, read on the forward strand.
CTGAGTGAGCTTAACGGGATGAACGCGGTGTCTGGCTTCGAGGACAAAAGCCTTGCCAGTATCTGTGCCACAGAAGTGATAAGCCAGCTTCAGAAATTGTGTAACGATGTTAACAATATAAGCAGACATCAATTTACATCGGCTTCTCGACGAAAATCGATAGTGCAGACTTCAAAACCCATCCCCTCCTTTACCGCCTTGTCTCCCAATCACCTCCCGCCAAGTGCTGTCGGAGAGTTTTGGGGGGCACATTGGTCCACACCTTCTGATCGCAGCCCCCTGGTGTGCATCTGAACTTCTGAAGGCACCGCTAGGAGGGTGTTCACGAACCCCGTACCCCGGTTCTTGGGTCATGGTGAATGACAAGGAAGGCCTGTCCGGGTGTCTCTGATCCGACCTCAGCCAAGTGATATCAGACTGGAAGGGGAAATAGAACCGAGTGGTACAGTGAGGATATTCATGAAGAGGTCTCCCTTTGCTCGACAGCTTCCGACGGTACTAGCCTAGCGCTTCCTGGCGCCCTAGGTGGGTCGAGTCGACCCACCAAAACTAACCTCTATCCCGCGTGCCTGCTCAGCTACGGTATGTAAGTATGAGCCTCTTCTGTGTTGACCTTCAAGCCGCCATAAGCATGCACATTTCGGTCTTCTATTGTTGTCTACTCGCTGATCGTGGTTTTCTGGCAAACAAACTCTTGTCTGCACACCGACAAGCCGTTTCGTGGGGTAGTAACGGTAAGGGTAACATCATGACGCTACATACTGCGTACATGCTGAACTGAGAAACCCTAGAGGTAGGTAGATATGCCCGCGAAACGGAGCGCAACAATTCGGTAACCTTAATATAGACCCTGAACGGGTGCTCCTATGCGCGGCATCGACAACTCCGGATTAACCATTTCTTCGGTCTTCTGTTGCAGGTATTCAGGGCGTAACGTTCGGGACACTACACTATCAACACTGTACAGTGGGCTAAACTCAGTCTTGGCGAGATCCCTTTTCGAAGCCATCCCGTCATTGTGTTCTGATTCCATCTGAGCAAAACAAGTTACGTGCCAAATGGCATCCTCATCTGCACACCCAAGCTCCCAAAGTTGCTCAAGAGGATGGTAACGCGGCAAACGTTGACCATTGGGGCTTCGATGAGTAGAGGGCTCGAATGAATGATGCATCGAATTGGTGAATGGACGGTCGATGCCCCAAGCGTTACGATAGAGTCCGGAGCGTTACATCCGCCACACCGGCCACGGGCTTGCCTAGAGATCGATTGACCCGACCCCTATCTTATTTAACTTCGGTATTTGTTTAGTTTGGCGATCTCTTCTCAATGTTACGCAGTCTCAGGTCGTTAGCTTTGCGTTAGCAGGGGCTGCCACGATAGGCTGGTAGCCAGGGTGACATCCGGCCTCTGAAGCTGAGGAGGTGCGGAGGGTCTTCTTGACCGAACTTTCGACATTGTTCGACTAGGCAGTTTTCTTCTTCCCTTCATTCAGATGCTATAGTACAGTGTTATCGTCGGATACGACGAATACGAACTCGAGATACAGACCAGTGTTTCTCGAAAACAACGTTGCTCAAAATCATGGAGAAACCGAGGGACTTTGGCAACTCCAGAAGGAACTACAAACCCCGATACCGACATCTGGAAGTAGCATGGACGGATGGAGGAATCCTGATGAGAAAAGCAAGAGTTGATACTTGCCGAGATCCATCTAAGTTAGATTCTTTGTCCTTTTACGGGGTATCAATGGTCGGAGTGAGGTACCTACACAACTACTCTCTCGAGGTGTGCGAAAAAAAAAAAAAAAAAAAAAAAAAAA
>HF970618.1:291936-310339 GCA_000604205.2 Neurospora africana FGSC 1740
TGTATTTTGGTGCAAGTGTGTTCGGACTATTTTTTGCACCACTCGCCTCTTGACCGTGTCGACTTCCCAGCCCGGTCGAGATATCCGATTTACTCATCCCCTACGCCCATCTTCATCTACCAATCGACCGGTAATTCATCCATGAATGATCAAAGAGCCAATCTCCCGACCTTGACAAACCGCACAGTCCCCCGATCACACGCACGGGCAAACCTAGTTCTCTGGTACGATGAGCCAGAACATCGATGGCATATCTTCTCCACCCTCCGGGCCGAAGAGCTGTGTTACCCGTTTGGGTTTCGATCATGGACGCAAGTCCAAGTGCTATTGCATGCGACCAGACCGTTAGCAGGAGTTGAGGGATGCATGACCTGAACAGGAAGGAAATTTTTCGTTAAGATGGTCATCGTGGTTATGGGGTTGACCGTGAAGCCGGGACATGCCTCATAACATCACAAAACCCCCGGATCTACACAGTAAACATGGAGCTGAGGGTCTGTTGGTCCTGATTCCGTATACCAGGAAGCCGGATGCGGTTGCGCTGCCGAACCGGCCCCGACTGGGTGCCACAAGAACTGGAAGAAATTGCTGGCCAGATACTGTCCCACTTTTGTCCTCTGGCAAACACTGTGAGGAAAGAGAAGGTATCTGCTGCATTAATGGGCCATAGTCGTCATAAGTCAGGCGAGCCGGGACGGATATATGCAGTTTATACGGCCTTGAACTGCTGAAAGTTTGCCTCTGCCTTTCGGTCAGGGAAACGACGTCGATTATTAATGGCAGTTCTTCCATGATATGGGATAATGCAACTCCAGTCTTTGAGCTCTGGCTCCCATAGGTAAGGTCTGTATGGACACGAGCCCGCTTGTTCAGGGGGTGTGGCTACGAAGAAACAGGATTACCACGCAGCGGGATACTACCATATCTCAATCCGCACGGTATAAGGCAGAGATGGGTGCTGCAAAGTATACGGGTCCAAGGGTGTTGTATGTATTGCACACTAACCCATCGCATCACCGCATCACCACCTCATGGAGCCGCCTAGACCTCAGACTAAGCAAGGATGGAAGTTAGGTACGGGGGCGTCTTGGATGGACGGACGGACAAACATGGGTGAATCTCCACGACGCTATTGTTCGTTCGGCAAATGGGTTGGGTTTGAGCGAGGCCACAGTTCGTTCGTCTAATTCTACATGAATCAGGAGGGGAAAAGCGAGGCCTCTTGGTAAATTTGGACGAGTCTGGTGTTGTTGACGCTAGAGAGAGGCCTACCGAGCGAGGTCCTTGTTGCGATCGACGGACGTTGAGATAATCGGTGGGTGTTGGGCAACAGTGGATTGGGTCTGAGACATAGATAGCATAGGCACTTTCCGAAGATCATCAGGCTGCTGTTTACAGATTTCTCATTATCACCAGGATGGGATTCTTGGAAGTCGAGACTGGGGAAGTGGATGTCGGTTTTCGGGATGGTGCTGGGACGGGAAGGGATGTGATGACGGAGGAGAGGGTTGGTGAGGTTTCATTTTGACTCCCACATTGCTTTGCTTTGCTTGGCGGTACTGATTGTCTCAGGCCAAGCTGGTGATTACGCGTCACAGATCATGGGCGAGTGGCTGTGGGGGAAGGGAGGGTGCGCTGAGGCAGGTTTAGGCTTGATAATGGTTCTTGAGGAAGATGAGTAGGTCAAGTCTCTCTCCTTCACTCATCTTTACCTGCTCTAACAATGACAACTGACTTCCTCTGATAAAGCATGCCACCAACATCACTCCATCGGACTTGCGTTATTCATCGTTAATAGTCACCTTCAGCTACAGCACTACCTCTAGGCGTAAAAGGGTGGCATGAAGCTGAAGCCTCACAGAACAGATGAGGCATTGCTAGATCGCATGCGGAGTTCTTCTGTGAGCATCCAGACGCTCACCGGTTACCATCAAGGCCCTCTTGAACAAGGAGCTAATGCATCAACAACCACAGATTCACAAACAGGTCCCCGAGCCGTTCCACACAGAACCACTCTGGAGGCGCATACGCTTCAGTATTATTCAAGCTCATAGAAGCCAGACATTTTATGTCACACCAACCATACATCAAGACATTCACCCCTTCAGCTTCCATTCGTCCACATATTTTGGCCACTCGAGCACCACAACCCATAACCTAGCGCAAGATTTTCAACAGAGCTGCCACCGGCCCCATGTCCTTTGCTTCGTCTCTGGGAAATATCCGTCCCGTCTTCCATGTGTAGTGGACAAGTTCCTTTTTGGTGAGAAACATCTGCGGGATGTTTCCCACCTCGACGGCATCGAGGAAGTCCCAGATGTTGACGTTGATGCTTTGAAGAGCCTGATTGAATTGCGGAGCGTTAGTTCGTCTGCTCTTCATGTCTTTCTGTCCTTCTTCTGTTACTTCAAGTCTTGAGTCCCTCAACCTGAACCCTTGTCCAACCAGTTACAGGTGTTGCCTTCACAATGATGGCCGTGAACGATAAAAATCATCCAAACAAAACAAAACAGGCATGAGACTTGAATGGGACCGGAATTTCCATGGCATACATACCGTTCGACATTTCCTCTTGCTACCAAAGTCACCACCCAACCCCAGGTCCTGACACAGACGCTGCCAATCCTCAAGGTTACCGGCGCCAAAATAGTTCTTCCATCGGACGACGACGTCGTGTCTTTGGGGAGGAGCGGGTCTCTTCTTTTTACTCATGATGATTGATGATGACTCGACGGAAAAATTATGGGTGGATACTAGACTCTTGATCTGATGACAAGAGAGACAGAGGCCGGTCGGTCCTTGCTCGAGTGGCACATTGACTGAGGTTGACGTGGTAAACTGGCTGGGCTGGCTGGGTTGCTTCATCTCCGGCACGTCAGGGTTGGATGATAGGTCTTCCCAGGTGCGGATGTTTTCATCGTGATGCAGTCAGGGACGGGGTTGCGTTTCATGGTTGTAAAAAGAGAATATAAAGGTGGATTCTTGGGAAGATGGAAGGTGGCCTTTGACAAAGAAGTTGCGTGTCCAGAAACTGTTGTCAAGTGTTGTTTGGCATCCTCTTTTCATAGGTCATGGAAACGGACATTCCGCCTTTTAAGCATGAGACTTCTGTTGGCGCCGGAAGATTAGCAACGATATCCGTTGTAAGAGGAAGAAAAACGGGAACGGGACTGACGGACTGACGGGAGGAGTGACAAACGAGTAGACGGACGGAGAAAAGGCTGGTTTCCGCTGGCCCCAACTTTCAACAGCAAAAAGCAACAACGAACACCCTTCTCGCGGCAAAAGCGAACGGTGGATGACCATAGAGGGAGACATTGAAGGAACTCCTTTCAACTGTCAACCCAATGAATTGGGTCGTTGGATGTGGAAAGCATCGAATTGTTGACACATGGCCGAAGACTCCTACCATATTCTTCCAGTTACTCATTACCTACATGCGCTTCCTCGTCGCATGGCATATATGGTCAGATTCCATCCCATCATATTACATAGGTACTTTCCACATCCCTCTCATGTTCTCCCTTTCACAAACCCCCTCCCCCTCTCCATTCAGCAACCAACCAAATGCGCCCTGCCCTATCATCCCCCCCTAAAGAGGCACCTCAACAACACCCTAACCGGTCCCACTTTATCTTTCTCCGCCATGTGCCTCGGATAGATCTTTCCGTTGGCAACCGAGTACTGCGCCAGCTGGCCGGGGTTTCCAAAGCGTTGCGGGGTGGTTCCCTGCCGGACGGCATCCAGGAGGTCGTAGATGTTGACGTGGACTGTTTTCAGGACCTGTACGTAAATGGGAAAAAGAGGTTAGAGTCAGAGTCAGATATGGTTTCTTTGGCGAGGAGGGGAGAGGGAGGGAATGTTGGTCAGAGCTGGGGAAGAATATTGGGATAAACATGAATAGAGGTGAGAGAAGAGAATGGAAATGGGCAAACGAAACGCACCTCGCGACATTTAGTAATGCTTGGAAGCTCCTTGTGGATGCCAATGTCCCGGCACAAACGCTGCCAGTTCTCGAGAGTGTTTTCGCCGAAGTAGCGGGCGAAGTCGCCGACGATTTTGTTGTTCTTGTTCTTTTTCTTGCCCATGTTCTTCTTGTTGGTGTCTATTAACTGGGGAGTGGCTCGGCAGGTTGAAGAAACACGAAACGAGGCGAGAAGTTTATTGGGTTTTGATGGAGCGGAACCAGCAAGTGTTGTCTTCAACAAGTCATGAATGAATAGACTGTTAAATATTAGAGGTATCGTGATACCTCTTTGGACGGGATTTTTTGATCCCGTCGAAGTTGTCGGACACCACAGAAAATCTGTGAAGCAGGCAAGATGATTTCAGAATTCATCTTCAATGGCGAACTTTCGGCTTTTGAATATCTACTTCCGCTGAGATGAAATGCGAGAAGCCATTCAATAATCTGCAAAGCGCCTTGCCGTCGGAGATCTGCCCTTCCTTCCTGATTTTGCACTTTGCATGATATAGATGTACGAGGCCTAGAGAAGACAAACAGCAGCCACTGAAAAGTTTTCCCCTCAACTTTGGACTGCAAGAATGCCTAGGACGAGGCAAACAAGGCGGACATTTAAGCTGATTTGTTGTTGGTGAGGACTTTTGGGATGGTGGCAGCATTGTAGGCTCCTTTTTTGAAGCGAGTGCTGAAACCGGTGTCTATTCGGCACATAGCTACCTAACGATGAGAGAATATTCTTAATGGGCCCCGAGTGGGAAACAAACGAATGATAGTGTGATTCCCGGTTGATGGAAGCTGCGAGTTCCCGTCGACTCCTAAAGTCCCATGTCAAACGTACAAAAACGACTTGAAAACTTTCAACACCCAATATGATACGAGTTGAAAGCTTGTCATCATGCCAACAAGTGTAACCTCAAACCGGACAGAAGGATCACTTGAGGCATATTTGCGCTGAGCTGAAAAAGAGTAGCATAAAATCAACGATATCTTGACCCGCCGGCCAGATGGAGAGGAGGAGGAGGGCAAAATGGGGAGAGGATGCCCGATATGCCCAACGTCAGTCAACGGATGCATGATTACTCAGGCAACGCCGCCCTCCACAACGGCGACTGGCTGACGGGCCGCTTGCCTTATTTGTATGTGTGAGAGGGCGATTCGTTCGTTGGGACAGAGAAACTGTAGCACAATTCTGAGCGAGATGTTGGCTCTCAGGTGGGTAACACAAATGCCATGTTGTTTGTCGAGTTTGAAATGGAAGGGTAGTAGATGAACCACAAAAGAATGGAAGACGGGCCGGAAGCAACTTGGACCTGACTAGACAGATATCTTCCAATGGATATGCGATCAGCCTTTGGCAGGATGCTGGAGGCCGTTTCAAGCCGGAGGGAGGGATGGGGCCTCAAGGAGGCAAGGCTTTGTATAGCAACACAGACGAGCGGCGACAGTGGGAACCAGGCCAAGTTTTGATACTTGGCTTGATGAGTGCTGCTCAATCTGACAATGGTGATCAAGTTGAAGGTGTGCCTACCGAAATAGGGTACGTCTCTCACACCTTCTCACCTAACCCTCTTTTACCCCTACCGTGCCCTTCTTTCACGAAGGGGAGCCTTTTACTTGGCAACAATCACGACAGCGGGGATCCGGGGTTGATGAATGCCGTCAAATGTGACTTTCCGCAGCATGTCTCGCATCCATCCATGGGCCGCTGTATCGGTATCATGCCGACATGCCTGGTGAAGCATGTTGCCATGCACGCCTTCTGGGGTTGTGCTTCGTGGGCAGGATGCCACCACGATCAACGTCCCGAAATGTCGGTGTCGAAATGACGGGAGGAGAAGTGTCTGTTGGTGTCACTGGACAGACTTGGGTCTTGGACTCGCTGGCGACTGCTGCTGTGCAGCCCGAGCAGGCCCGAGCTTCCTGCGGTGCGGAGAAGCTGGAAGGACGAAATCCGGAGTCGGCCACGACCGGCAGCACTTGGCCAGTTGGCCTGTACACCTACTATGTAGACGGGCCGGCCCACTTGCGTCTTTTTCACTTGCTGTCCCCGGCATCAAGGGCATGCGGCTTGAGGAGGCTCGGCCAGTGAAATCGGTCCCGGATGCGGCCGGCTGTGCCTGCCATTGGCTGTGAACAAATGACAAGACGTTCCAGAACGTCATCGTCAACATCGACCTGCGAGTTGTACCTGCGCTTGCTGTTGGTGGTGGTGGTCCCAGATAGTAGATGGAGACAATTTCCCCATTTTCCAACACCCGGACTTGGAAAGAAAAGAAGAGCTCTCCTCAAGAGAAATCCGTTTGGTTTGCAAAAAATACATCGAAGCCGGCCGTTGTGTGTGCATTGGCGATTCCAATAGTGTAAAGGTACTTTCTCCATGTGATGCTCCCACTTTTCTCTCAATGCCCTGCAAAGACCAGGTATCCCAGCGATTATCGTGCCCCACCGGCTAGCACCAGGGGCGACGACACGATGAAACCCCACCTTGCCCACCTGGGACCCGACGTGGCAGTCTCTCTGCAGGTTGAGGCTCCTCCAAAAAAAGCGACTTGTGCCGAAGGAAACTCGGAGAAGGAGTGAAACTGTGTGAGAGAAAAAAAAGAATGGCGACTCCGCCTGTGCGACACTGACGATGGCCTTTGAAGGATCCAGCATCATCCAGCATGGACCTGTGAAACGTGGGAGATGACGCCAGATTCCCAGATCTTTATCTGATATTTCTGACAGCTCTCGGTGCCTGTGAAACCTCAGTGACGCCCAACTTCCTCGATGTCTCTTGTCATATTCCAAGTCCTCCATCTTTTGGCATTTGGTGAAGGAGCATGGACAAGCTCCAGAAAGCCTGTAGATGTTGAGGACTTCCATTCTGCCAGACAACTGAAGACACCGCCTGTTCTTGGGTTGAAGGCACCTTCCGGGATTCAAGTGAATCACAGCCGAAAAAAAGCGCAGGAACGACCTGCGAGCCTGCGTTAGCTCCGAGGGGGGGAAAGTCTTGGATCACAAACAAAGTGGAAGATAAGGCGAAGTTCCATGGCATCACGTCTCGGTAGGGAATGGACACACAAGGGTACCTTCCACACAAGCGGTAGCGGCATGGGGCTCGCTGGGAAGGCACGAGGGGTACGTACCACTGAACAAAGTCGACAACGTGTCAGTGCCCAGAGAAAGAAGCGAGAAAACCTACCTAAACTTCATCCTTCCGTTCCTACCCGCCAGTCCCCTCCATCTTCTAAAGATGGCAGTTGCGAGTGTGAGCATGGTGCTGCCACTTCCGGGCAATCGGAATGGAAGGATTGCGACAATTTCTGGTTTTCTTTCAGTTCTTTGGATTCTTTGCTCAGCTGCTAAGAGTGTCTGGTGCCAATACACGGCCGACAGTAACTGCAATGACACGGCAACGAGTGACCACATTAAGTTGTTGTGCGGCAATCTGCAAAACTACAACCATATGGAGATCCAACCTCAACCACGGTTAGACTGTCTCAAGACCGCAGCACATGTGGTGGAAGCCGTCCCGAAGCCTCCTTTACGTACACTTCGTTCCATTCATCTCTTCGTCTCTCCAGTAGCGTGTGATCCAACGGGCCAGGAGCACTGGCTTTGATCCGGAAGAGTCTTCCATCTTGTCCAGTCTTCACTTGTCTCTTTCATCCTCTCTTTTCTTTGCTTCTGCCTTTTGATGCCATCCCATCTTCCATTGTTTACTTGCTCCTAAACTCCCGTCCTTACATCACCAACCACTCAAACCAACTCCACAGTACATACAGCAGCGGCCGGCGAAAACCACAACTTCACGAGGACTTGACAAGCACCCGCATCATCCCTCCATCGATCCCCCATCATCTCCATGGGCCTATGGACCCGGACAGCCAAGACAGGCCCTGGATTTTCCCGATTTTCCTGTCCACTTTCCACTTTTCCCGCAATCCAAACCCTTCCAACCCACCCGCCTAGTCTAATTGTATCATTACCACCGCCCTCATTGGCCCATGGCCAAGGCGTGTCCAAGGTCAACGTCCTTTGAGCAAAAGGGAAGCTCCATTCGAGGGCATCAGGTCCGTCCGGGGCTCGTCGGCCACCGTCTCCATTCCCGGCTTGGCAGCCCTAGACGCCGGTGGACGCCTAGGACGCCCTAATCTGCTAGCTTCATGCGAACATTTCTTCACGACCCCGTCCGAGCCCACCAAGGATAGATCCTGGATCTCCAGTTCCACGCTGCCCAAGGGAATGGCATGGTGGGACTCGTCTCCCCGGAGCCTCGGGGCTTCACTGAGATCCAAAAAACAACATCCTCCTGCCGTCGAACCTCCGGCCCCTGCTCCTACCGGTCCTCACCAAAAGCCTCGCCATATCGACACACACACTGTCACGCCTCACTTGACCATGGAACTGGAGAGGGCCCTGCTATCGCCCATTACAGAGGAACAGCCCGTCGTAGCGACGCTAGCAGAGACAACAAACACCGGCCCTCTCGTCGTCCACGTCCATATCCAGTTCCACGATCAGGACCTTCACTCCGTCACTCACAGCCAGACATACGTGAGCTCGCCATACTTCGAACCTACGGGGAGGATATGCAATGGCTTGCTTCGCCGCATCGAGCATTGCTCCGAGGAGCTCATCACCCGGACCGACCCCACGGCCCTTGACATGATCAAGGAAGGGACTCACGACCGTAAGCCATTGCGCTTTGAACTCACCTATCGCGTCACTAGAGCTGGATGGATGGGGGAATGGGCCGTCAGGACGTACAGGTCGTATCAGCAACGGCCCTTGACAGCGGCGTCGGCCAAGGAGGTCATCATCGCAAGTCACCAGACGATAGGCATGTTTTTCCGACGACATGACAGTGATTTCCGATGGTTGGGGGGCTCTGTTCTCGATGCGACTACCGAAACCGCCGAATCTTCTCTAGAGTCAGAGGTTGGGCAGATGTCGCTCGGTGCTGTTCCCTCACCCCGATTTGCCGAGGAGTCCCAGACGTTTGAGTTCGTCCCCGGTTACAGTATCGAGGTCGCCTTCCGACACAGGAACCCACGACGACTTATTCCGGCATTCAAGAGGGTAGTCAAGGTATACAGCAGACAGGCGACTCCTCTTACGGCTGAGATGGGCAGAGATCTACTGGCCAACGGAGCGGAGGCTATCAATCGCAGCCTAGGTCTCAGGAAGCAGAAGCTTGAAATTCATGCGCAGCAATGTACAACGATGACATGCCAGCATCGCGATAGCACGGCCCTCAACATCAACGTGAGGATATCAAACGGAATGGGGCCTTCTCACAACAGCCTACAGCGCAGCATAAGAAGCAGCCTCTCATTATTTCACGATTCTCATGGCGAAGATTTTGTGCGGGATGTTGAAGAGTCCCTTGCAGATGTCACACATGCCGTTGATACCCAGATCAACCAAACGAACGATTTCGAATTTACGATATTCGAGTTGAAAGGGGTGAAATGGTCAGTTCAGGAACCTGCGACATTCACAGTGGGCGCCTCTGCATCACACGGGCGACGAGACATCCAGGCGGTTTTAGACCGTATCCAGGCTGGCATTGGCGACGTTCTACAGGGGCATAACACCGCTGTACGTGTCAACGCACGGAAACGGGGACATCTGGTGTTCCAAGAGGTGATACAAACACATGAGATACCCGGAAGGTTAAAAGAGACTTTCCAATCACCCGAGGAAGAAGGGTCTGTCCTTACGTCCAGACTTAAGCAACGAATACAAAAGGATGTCGACATGATTTTCAAGGACACCTGCTCGATCGACGACATTGCGCTGGAAGAGGAAGAGAGACACCCTCATCCGATCGAGGTTCCGCTCTCACCGGGTCTCTCAGTTGAGTGGCCCGAGAGACAAAACGGGCCATCACTAGAATTTCCCCCTTTATCGGCAAAGACTTCGACCGAGCGAGTAAACGACAACCCAATATCCTTCGTCAAACGAGCATTCTCTCTCAAACGGCGCTCCACATCATCATTAAGGCAAAGCCTACGGTCAATTGCTAGCAGCAGATCCAGTCTGAACAGCCAAGACGACAACTACTCTGTTAATATCCCACATTTTCCCGAAGCCCCCGCGAGACCGGTATCTCCCACTCCGGCAACATCAACAAAGTCCTCGAAGAAGAGGTTCAGCCTCGGCAAGAAAATTTCCAACATGTTCAAATCGAAAGACTCCAAAAACGACTCGAAAAGCGATTTGAAGAGCGATACCAAAAGCGAGTCGAGCTCTAAGCGACGGTTTTTCAGGTCTTCCTCCTCCAAAAGTACTAATGGAGCGCCCGCAGCGCCTGTAGAGTCAAAGTTGATGCGAGCTCACACCATCATGGAAGCAAGCGGCGGTCGGACGCTGCTTCGCCCTACGCGTTCGATGACGTCGAATCCATTAGGTAGCTATGACGCCACTCATGCCGCAAGAGGATCTGTTGAACACCCTCAACCCTTCCAAGCAGCAACCCCAAACCTGGCGAACAGGCACGGGTTTGCATCCAAAACTTTCGAGGCATATCCACAACCGACAGAACCGCGATGGTCTGTTGATCGTTTGGAACGACCCGTAATGGATACTCCGCAGCTTTATGAGGATGCCAAAGAGTTCCCACACCAACTGCTCACTCCGGGGCTCACGACACGAAGCACCGACACCCCTAATTCTTTCCATTGGTTGACGAGCCCCGGAGCCGATGCATACTCGACGGCACCGTCTACACCCGCGTTGAGTTTAGGTGGAGAGTCTTCGCCAAGGCACAGCTTGCTAATAAGCCCGATACATGTGAGGCATGCGGAGTTGAAGGATAATACTTCGAGCGACTTTGAACCTGAATCCGAGCCCGAAGAGCCCGAGATTGGGACGGGGGCGACTGCGGTGGGCGCTTCGGTCGCGGCGGGGACGGAAGTTTTGGAGCCTCCGGAAGATGAAGTGCGATCTATTGCATTGACGCGGAAGGACCACACTATACAGCCCGAGCAAGTAGCCGACGGGTCCGATGAAGAAGCTGTAAAGTCAGAGTCTCATGATGCTAGCGCAACGGCCATCTCGGTAGAAGATACCACGGCTGCGCCGTCAGATTTGCACAGTGAGCCACCACCACCATCACCACCATGATTATTCCTTGTATCGCACACAATAATCTAACTCTTATACTTAAAAAACAGAATCGGAGCCTATAGTATTGGGCGAGACATTGGCTTCTGAGAATCGAGAACTCGGAACCGAACCTGCACCACTGTCCAATGAGACTCTGTCTGAAGAGTCGGACTTCCCCAAACCTGATATCCGCCCGCCGCAGCCCAGTCATGAGACAACGGTCTCTGTGGATGCTCGCGATGCAAATTCGGAAACAAAGTCGGCTCCAGATAATGGGACCGAAGTGCAAAATGCTCCCGTCGTCCAGGATGAAGGTAGGGTGGTTGCAACCGAGACCGACTATTTCAGGGATTTCGAGTCTCTTGCTGAAAGCAAACCGACCGCGGATAGCATCGGCTCCGATATTAATGCGACTGGAGCAAACGATGCGCCCGTCTCTCTGGTTGATAACCCTGCCAATGACCTGACCGGCCTGGTTGCGGAACCGGCAATTACCCAGTCCGGGCCCGAGGAAGACAAAGCCGAGCATCAACATGATCAGGAATTCGGCACACAAGCATCCGACGTGGAGGATGTACCCCCTATCTCCACCGAGGAGGTTGCTCATGATGTCCAGCCGACTATGAACGAGTTTCAATCCGGTCCCGAAGATCAGACTGCTGAGCCGGATAATCACGAGGCTGATGCCGTCGCAAGCAAAACCCGTGATGAGCCCCCCTCAACGGATGAAGTCACCCAAGATCGCAATGATAATGTTCCTGAAGATGAGGATGTCGACGCACCTTCAAGGGACGAAACAAGTCCTATCGCTGAGCTTACTGCTCAGGAGCCCGAGCAAGCGCAGTCCAGCCCTGAAGTAGAAGCATCTGAAACAGGGGAGGATGACACCAAACGCTCTACTGAGGATCTGGACCAGAATGGGTCTGCGGATTTTCAAAGTGACGTCTGCGAGCCTTCAGTTGCGGATCATACTACCTCCAAAGCATCATGGGAGCCCATGGAAGCCAGGGAAAATATGGTTCAAACGGACATATCAAGCGAGGAGTCTGTCTCCGAACATGACAAGGAGTCCTCCGAACTAGCAGAGGGTGACAGTATCTCGCCCGCGGAGTCCGAAACACTCGTCGAAGATCAAGAGGAACAAGACATGATCAATACCCTCGCATCACTTCACATCTCCAATACCGACAAAGCTACCGGCGCGAGTACCAAGGATCATCACGTTTTCTTTCCATGGACGACAAGTGCCGTCGGTCCCGCATCAGACCCTCTTGAGTCCAACAGTCAGCACCTTGACGGGAGTGCACTGGTGGCGCACGTAGAGATCCCTGATCTTGAAACTCGGGAACCCTCGGGCCTTGAATCAAAGGACGTAGAGAACACCTTCGATCCCGTACCAGTGCCCGTCGAGTCCAAGGAAGATGTCCCCTCCGATAATGACTCATTCAAAAATCCCGATGAAAGACCGAGTAACCTCAAGCAACCGGATTTGGAGGTTGAAGAGAAGGACCGGCCTCTGTCTTTGGTAGACACCACTCTCCTCCAACTTTCCGAAGTTCTGGACTCCAAGTCTGATGCTATTAATGTCTCTGAGGGCCCTGAATTAGCGGCAGAGTTTCTCGATATTCAAGAGAATGATCGTGCCCACATCGCCCCCGAAGCCCCTCTTCCGCTTGAGGAGGCTCCCGATGCTCAGAAGTTGGAGGTGACCCTACCAAAGGTCGGCAGGGCTGACGAGCCAGTGGCTGTGGCTGTGGCTGCTATAGAGCAAACTCCTGATGTCGAGGAGGACTACGAGCTGTCATTTGGTACGGTTGAAACAGCGGCAGATATCGATGCTGTGGAAGCTGTCGATGATGTCCAGCATGTCGAGCACGTTGAGGATGTCGGGACTAGCTTTGAAGCCCCGGATACACAAAAAGACGAGAAGGTTGAGGTCAGCGCCACTGGGCCCGACGTGACCGCTCAAAATGTTGGCAATTTTGAGGAGCGGGACCGGCCTTTCGTTAGCACCTCAGACGTTGTTGAGCGTGGCCATTCTCCTGATGAGGTCTACGATAATTGGGATGTTGGCGTTGGAGAGAAGCCTCACTTCAATGAGAGGGACACCGAGTATCGTGAGCCCACTTTTCCTCAATTCCCGCCCAATTCTTCCTCGGTCTTCATTCCGTTCGCCCCTCAGGAGGCCCTGGAAAATGACACTGAGCTTGTTCATCCCGATTCTATGTCCATCAAGGATGTTCCTATTCTCGGCGTAGAGACGGTTGAGCATCGCGACCCAATTCTACCGCAGTTCCGTTTCGACGACGTCCTCGAGACTGCCGCTCGTTCTTATGCCGTCAGTGAGGCTGCAGAGGAGGGCTTTGAGGCTTTTGAACCTACCAAAGCAGTTAGCGGTCGTGTGGAAGAAAAGGCCAATTACCGCGATCCCACCATGCCCCAGTTCCGGCCTCATGTAGTTCTGCAACCGACGCCCACCCCTCTGGTCTCTCATGATCAAATGACTGAGGATAGCATTGCCTCTCAACAAGCCGTGGAAGCATCCAAGGAGGAAATTTCTCATCGGGCCGAGGACGAGACTGAGTATCGTGATCCTACAATGCCTCAATTCCGGCCTCATTCCTCTGGCTTTGTTCAGCGCCCCTCGATTTATGCTGTGATGGCGGAGACGGATGGATATGAGGAGCCACCGGCTTCACTCATCGATAAGACCTCGGTCAAGACTCTCAAGCCTAACGAGAACGATCTGGATTATCGTGATCCTACAATGCCTCAATACCGACCCAACTCTTGTAGCAGTATTCGCAGCCCCTCGGTCTCTATCTTCATGGCTGAGACAAATAGGTATGAAGAGCAACCGGCACCACTCACCGATGAGGCTCTGGACGAAACTTTGGAACCTAGCGAGGGAGATCTCGATTCTCGTGATCCTACGATGCCTCAATTCCGACCAAACTCAATCACTGACAGCATCCTCATTTCCTCCGTCTCCGGTGAACCAGTCGATGAGCAAGGAGAGCAACCTGATGTACCCACTGAAGATGACAGCACGGGAATATCCTCTCAAGATGATCTAAGCGCCGAGTACCGTGACCCAACAATGCCCCAATTCAAGCCGAACTGGGACGGTCCGGAGTTACTTCACCTCAGCCAAGCTGGCGCTGAGCAACCGACACAAAGGAACGTTGAGCTGACCAACGTTAGGCCTATGGATATTGAGAAGGGCGAGGATGCAGCTGCAGAAGTCGACGCAGAAAGCACAAAGTCCCCCAGGCAGCTCGATGAGTCCACTCAGCCTGAGCATGTCGAACCTGAAGCTCCTGACACTGAACAAGTTAGATGCATGCAGGCTGAATCGCTCTCGTCTGATCATGCCCGCGACGTGGTGCCGGAAGCAAAGTGTGCGGAGGTAGAGCCTCTTGAACACATCCAGCCTGAGGCTGCCCCTGTTGCTGAATCTGTGGCCGACACTCATTCCGTTACTGAGGATGAAGAGGCCGAGGTTGACCCCAGCGTGCCCTTGTTTCAGCCAGCTACTGAGCAATCCCAAGAAACTCAGGAAGAGGAGCTCTCCCAAGACCAGTATGACACTCTTTTCGAGCCGGTTGACCCCAGATCCGCTACCGAGGATGGCACCATTGAAACCGGTGCCAATGAGCTTTTTGAGAGTGATTCCGAACCTTTCTCTGAGCCAGCTTCTGAGTCAGGTTCTGAGCGCATTCCAACCACTCCGAGGGAGGAGCTTTACCAGGATCAGTATGATGCACTCTTTGAGCCGAGGGAAGAGTACATTCACCAGGTGGCTGCGCATGATGCAGCCCTCAAAATCTCAGGAGACTCAAAGCTCGAGCAAGTCGAATATCGCGACCCAACGATGCCCCAGTTCCGGCCCAATGTCTTCCTTCCGTACCGTGATCCTACCATGCCTCAATTCCGGCCTAACGCAG
The DNA here is from genome assembly GCA_000604205.2 of Neurospora africana FGSC 1740. NCBI lineage: Eukaryota > Fungi > Ascomycota > Sordariomycetes > Sordariales > Sordariaceae > Neurospora > Neurospora africana. Next base: position 306,946 of record HF970618.1, read on the forward strand.
TCATGATAATCTCTCCGATCACTGTCCCTGAGAGAGTGCCAGAATCAACTGAGGAGCGCGATCCCGACTACATCATTGAGCGTACCATGGATGTCCTTGATCAGCTTGAAAGCGAAGAGAGAGCGGGTCTAAATGAAGAAGTCGTCGAACAAGTGATCGATCTGTGCGAGCAAGTTCTTGAGCAGTTTAGTGCCGGGGCTGAACAGACCGAAGACCCTCTTGAGCAGCTTGAGGCCGAACACGGCGAGCGTGCCAAGAAATTGTTCGAGGAAGCCACCACTGAGCATGCTCGAGAAGAGACCGACAATGCTCTCGAACAGATTGAAGCCGAGACTGAACAAACTGAGAAGCTTCTCGAGGAACTTGATACTGAGCAAACGGAGAGGGTCGAAGAGCTCCTCGACCAGCTTGAAACAGAGAAGGAGATTGAGCAAAATGAGGCAAGCCTTGAAGAGATCAATGCTGAGACCGAAAAGAATGAGACGTTGCTCGAGGAGCTTGATGTCAAGCAATATGAACGCGCAGAGGAGATCCTCCAGCAACAAGGGTCTCAGCAGGATGTCACCCTCACTGCTGCGGACGAATCAGCAGAAGAGCCCATTAACCCACCAGTGGCTGGACAAGCAATTGATGTCCCTGAATCGTTCCTGGATGAGTTTCCCGAAGACAAGGAGCAAAACCCCCCCTCAGGTGTCCTTCCTGCCGAAGCTGCGGTCGCGGAGGCTGCTGCTGAGGTGCCACTTGTGCCCCACAAGTTTGTGTCAGAGCCATCCACTCTTGGGCACGCTGAAACCGGTACCACTGAGATGCAGGATATTCCTCAACAGCCTACTGTCGCCGTGGTTGACGAGGCTACTATCAGTGAGTCGAGTGTCATCCAGAATGTTCAGCTTGAGCATCCCGGGATTGAGCTCGCCAATCTTGAAGATGAAGGTCTCGAGGATGCCGATGTGGAGTCCGATGTCCCTGCAGTTGAACCAACGACTGGACCCGTCATTGTAAACTGCGACACGTGGGTTGAGCATACTGATCTTGGAGATATCGCTTTGGAGACCCCTGCTTCTGTTGTTCGGCGAGTGGCTGAGGAGACTTCAAGCCATGAGCCAATCCTCCAAGAAGTCCACCCAGAGTTCCCCAACATCGAGCACGCCAACCTTGAAGATGAAGGCCTTGAAGATAGCGAGTTGCAAGCAGACAGCACTGCCGCTCAACCCGTGGCTGAGCCAGTCGTGATCAATTGCGACACCTGGATCGAGCATGCTGACGTCCAGAATGCTGGTGTTCAGGTACAGATGCCTGGTGTTGTATCTTCCGGTGGGGAGACGACCATGGGATCGATCGTGATCCCTGTTCAATCATCGCACGAAGAAATACCTGCTGAGAAGTCTGACACTCCTCTTGCTGAACCTACGCCCATGTCTGAGTGTGTCGCTAAACCTGATCTTGAGGATCTGGCTGCCACTGAATCTCAGTCCGAACAAGAGATCAGCAGCACCAATGAGCCAAAGATCGATAGCGATATCAACGAGGATGAGCCTTTTGCTAGTCAGGTTTCGCATAAGCAAGATGCGGATCTTGAAGAGCAAGATACTCTTTCCGAAGTGGTTGATCGAAGTTCGGGTGATGCTCCTGGCGCTGAAGACACAGATGACTCGACTGGAGATGTGGATACAAGCAATGCCGATGGGTCTCCCAGAGTCGAGTCGCTTGATAACCTTATTCGATCCGCGGAGGCTATTGAGAACAAGCTGAGGGAACTCCCCGGAGTTGAGCCTGCCACTGGCGAGGATGAGAAGGCCGAGGGTGAGGAAGTGACACCAGCTCTGGAACCAGTCGAGGAACCGTTGCCTCCGGCACCCGAGGCGATTACTGAGGAGACTGGAGACTTTGACAAGACTCCGCTTGCCATTCCATCGGCCAAACAGGAGGATGTGAACGTGGAACAGGAAATGCTTCAAAACATCCCAGCAGCTACCCTTCCTGACCTGTGTCTCCTTGAAGAGATTGCCCCCCACCAGCCAATCTCTGCCCCGGCAATCGGCCTCGTCACTCGAGAGATATCAGAGCCAGGCCAGCAACTGTCTGACATCGCCAATCCCCGTCAAGCATTCGGAGTCAGTCCTCGCGGCTCTGTCGACACCATCCGCGGTTCGGATGTTGACGAGGAAGAAGCTCCTGAACTATATGCTCCTCCTCCGACGGCTGGTTTCTTCGGATTCCATCACTATCACGAGAACAAGTGGGCTAAGGTCGGCCTGTTCCAAGTCTTGATCAACTCGACCTCTCGTCGGTTCAGTCTTCCCCTTCAGTCCTTGTTGCACCGCAAGCATAGGTCCAACACTCGTCAGTAAGCGATATTGGCTGGCATCAGAGAGCTCCACAAAGAAAAAAAGAGAAAAGAAAAAAAAAAGACGATCGAACGGTATGAGTGGATGCGTGAAAGGAAGAAGGCGTTTGGAAAGGGCTTTAACTCGGAGGGAGAAAACAACAATCACGGTTTTTTGTTTTGAATACACACATGCCCCCCTCCGCTCTCATACACTGCATGTTTATGGTTCTGCATCTGGCGGTCTTCTGCCCTGTCGTTCCAAAGAATTCGTATCTTCACTAGGTTTCCTTTGGTTGGGGGTTTGGGTTTTAGGCATCGGCGTTTTGCATTCATAATATACCACGAAACTAAACGGATGGTTGGGAGTGAGAGCGCATGGTAATAAGGGGAAGGCTTATGCACGATTATCATTATATACCACTTTCCTATGAGACACACGAAACGGATGGGAAAATGGAAAGACGGATGAGAGCAACAAGAAGATACACGAGATGGGATGGGATGGCAGGTAACGCAAACAAAGAAGTCAAGCAATAGCATCATCCTTCTAACAATTTATGTTTTTACGTTGTATAACTAAGAAGAATTGAACTTGATAAGACAGAACGGAATGGATTATGAGGATGGGGATTCTGGGAATGGCGACGGGGATAGATGGATGAAATACTTGTGTGATGTGTACTTTGGAACAGGGCAGTGTTGATTACATTGCCCATGGTTCCCGTGTAATGGCGCTTTAAGGAAACAACAGCATAGCGCATAAATACCTCCTACTCGGATGAAGTATCATTAAGGCTGGCACATCTATTCTGCATACCATCTAGCCGAAAAATTGATGACTTCAAAATTATTAACAAGAACAAAAGATGCAGTGTCACCAGGAAAGCATGGCAGTACGTAGACGTAGCAGTAACCAGGAGTTGCCTCCGTTCTTGTTTTAGAATGAACCATCCAGACTTTGTGATTACATTGCTCAGTCATGTACTTTGCAAGACGCTTCTCTCGGAAATCATGCCGTTGAGAGGGTAAAATAACTCAAAAAAAAAAAAAAAAAAAAAAAAAAAA
>HF970618.1:320884-332769 GCA_000604205.2 Neurospora africana FGSC 1740
AAATTGTTAGAAGCGAAGGAATTGGAAGCTGTCCTCACGGTTACTAAGCGTCCGCTTCGATCACAACTGTTACCTAGTTTCTACACCAACAATGGTTACTTTGTCCATTTCACCACTTTTTACACGTCGACAACAACGGTTTATGTGTTAACCGCCGCCATCAATAAAGTGAAGTGGGTGGGCGAGGTGTTTTGTTTGCACGGTTTGCCGCTGCTGCTCCTTTGTTGCTAAACTGTGCCGTGGCCTTTTGGTCCTTTCCCATGCGTTCTCACATCCCGCTCCGATGCTTCCTTCGTCCATTCACAACTTCGAATCCGGGTTATCCAGATACCACGTCGTATCCCCCTTCTCCTTTGTCGAGAACCCATTCCCGAGGTAGTAGAACCGGTTTCTCTTTGGCGCGTCGTAGACATAATCCCAATCCTCGCCCCGGAAGTTCTCCAACATGTGGAAGAAATGGATACGGCTTCCCGGATGCAACGCCGTGACCGGTCCGTCCTCCCGCCCATTCTTGAACCATGACCGTCCCTGGGCGCCCCACGTTGTACGGGGCATGAAAGCCGAGATATGCTCAAAATAGTCATCGATCGCATCCTGAGAAGGGCAGATGGCCTTGATGCACTCCGTCTGACATTTTTTGATGATTCGGGTGATGTACTTGGCAATGTGCTCGGTTAGCGTGAAGACACTACCGTGGCCGATGGGGGCGTTGGGTCCTAGGAAGACTGGCACATTACAAGTCAGCACAATCTGTTTGATGCTAAAGAGTGGACGAGCCTGGCTTACCAAAGTAGTTAGGCATGTCAGCAATGGCGCAAGACATATAAGACTTGGGAACTTTATCCCTGAAATTCTTTTGCAGATTTCCCTTGCGCCCGACGATGGGAAACCGCGGGCAGAAAGATGTGTTAAAGCCGGTGGCGCAAACAATCGCGTCGACCTTGATCACTTCGCCAGATTCCAGTAGAATACCCTCGGGAACAAAGCGTCTGATCCCTCCTCTTCTAACCTCGACATTCTCCTTGGTGAGTGCCTGAAGGTAGTCTTGACCAGGGGTTAATCGCCTCGTTCCGAGTGGAAAATCGGGAATCAATGCTTCACAAAGCTCCTTGTTCCCTCTAAGCATCATGGTCATGTATTGCTCCGCCTTTTGTTGAGCATAGGCTTGTAGCGGGCTTCCTGCCAGAGCCTGTTTGACAGTTGTGTTAGCGACAACCCTGAATTTGTTATGTTTTTTATATATAAAAGGCTTACCATCGGGAAAGCATTGTTGACTTCCTTTTCCACGGCCTTTACGAAACGGCGATAGAACTCGGGGTCAGACTTGAACCTCTCTATCGTCTCCTGAGAGAAGTTTTCTTGGGCATCAATCCCGATCTCACCGAGTATCTCCAGGAGTTCCTTATTCTGGCCCATCATCTTCCAAGCCATTATCCGTGGCGGGAGGACCCAAGTGGGCGTTCTGAACAGATGGTACAACTTCCCTGCCGCTGATAAACCGTTAGCTGAGCATTTTAAGCAAAGTAGCATAGGAAATGCTTACTCTTCTGCAGTTCCGGCACAACTTGGATTCCCGTCGAACCATTGCCGATGACAGCAACTACTTTTCCTGCGGCGTCAAAGTCCTCTGGCCAGTTGGCGGTATGTATTAAGTCTCCGTCGAAGGTCATAAGGTCCTCAGCATCGGGCCATTTCCAGTTGCTATAGAGTAGAACCGTCAGCTATTTGACATCGCAATACATGCCATGGACATTTGGGAGTGCCACTCACTTCAGGATACCTGATCCATCCAACAGAAAGTCGGCATAGTCATTGATGTGCTCGCCTGTCGTCAAATCTTGTACCATCAAGTCCCAGCGAGCTTTCTCTTCGTCCCACTGCGCGAATTCCACACGGTGGGAGGTCTTGATGGAGTCCCGCATATGCTCCTCGTCGCATACTTGGCGAAGATAACCACCAATCTCGTCGGCTGAGGAATGGAAGTTGGTCCAGTCATGCTTTGGCTTCCACGAGAACTGGTAGTTGTGACTTGGGATATCACATCGGCAGCCAGGATATCGGTTTTCGAACCAGGTCCCGCCCACATCTTGGTTCTTTTCGTAGATGACGAAGTCGTAGTCCGTAAGATTTAAGCGGAGGGTACGGATCATGTTCAGCCCGCTTGCACCGGCACCGATGCCGACGATCCGGAGATGCTTGGCCGTGCCAAGAGGCTCTTCTCGAACCGTATAACTCTCTTTGAGGGAGCCATTCTGCGAGAGGGTTGGGGTTGGCAGATCACGGGTGCGGATGGGCAGCTCAGGCCCAGATGTGTTGATGACCATGTTGAAGAGTAAGGAAGTGGATGTGCCTGATGTGGTCCTGCAATATCAGGGGATCTCGAATAAGTAGAGACAAGAAGATAAGTATCATACAAATGAGGCCGAGAGCAAGCCGGGTATTTGTAGGAAGGAGTGAAGACGTCCACCCTCGGAGGATTAGGTGAATCAAGGCGTCGGTACCTCTAAAGATGCTTGATCTATCATGGATCGGATAGGAAACAATAATGGCGACTGGAAAGGGAGCCACGAGTGCCGATACGAATCCTCGAGGTTGGTTGTTGAAGGAGGCTGTGACCCGGTTTCGAATTCCCAAAGCGCTTTTAATATCCACTGACAACCCGCAAGAAGTTCGGATGGCAACAATGGAGGCGCCTACTGGGAAGCTGATGAAACCTTTCTGATATTGGATCAGTAACTGTTTGTCCTGGGGCAGTTGGCTGGTTTACGGAGCTCCACGGGCGGGCAACATGCTTCAACCAGAGCCCATCTGACCAAATGGCATGGTTCGGCCGTCAAGCCGCAAAAGCCATCCCGTCCGTGGCATCCCTCCTCATTGAGCCAGCATCCCAAGCCGGGTGCCATGGGTTAAAGCAACGCACATATGCCATCGGAACCATTGCACACAGAAGGGCCACACAGTGAAGGTTGGATGGGCAGAGAACGGTAAACGGAGCTTCGAGGGTTGGACCGAGCCCTCGGCAGTCCAATGGAAGAGCGGTTTGTAGTCTAGAGTGTGAAAAGCAATGTATCATGTCCAGGCCTTTGATCCTTCTAGCCAAGTGCTGATGGCGGCGGAGGTGGAGGAGATCGAGGACTGGAGTAGGAAGGTGCAGTATGGTGCACGGATTATGCGTATTTGGTCCAACCACAGCGGCGGGTTTTCGTCAATTCAACAATGTCGTCGGGGCGCGGCGAATGGGGATCGTCGCCTGGTAGAATCCCCGGACCTCGAACCTGGGACTGAGCCGCCCTTGGTTGACAGCAGCAGCATCTCGATTGTCGCAAGCGATGTTTTGCCGTGCAGGCGAACGATGTCAGGAGAGCACCCGAGGGGTTGCATGGTCAGTCCTCGAGGCATTGCACCACTCCACTTCCCCCGGAAACCGAAGTGCCCGTGAGGGTCCCGTCCCCTGAAGCATGGTGGGGCAGCCGATCCCAGCTGTCCACGGCCCGATAAGAGGGCTCCCATACTCAACCCTTGATCACAACCCTAAAGACGACGACAACTCAACAGGCTCCCTCACATCAAGATTAAACGTTCTAGACTTACGTACAGAAAGCCTCGGTCTCGATAGTGGCCTGGTTGTTTTTCACCTTTACGAGAGAAGAAGCAATCGCAAAAAAACCGGGGGTTTTAGCGGCACGGTAAACGACCAACTCAGCGCAAACATGGCGTCTGGATTTTCTTTCGGTTTTGTGGGAGACGACATTGAGGACGACGGGCAACCAACCTCTCAGGTCAACAAGGTAGCCCCTCCGACACTGTCAGCGGCAACAAGTTCCAGTGCTTTCCCGGTCCAGGGAAAGCCTCTGCTGCCAGCAATCCACCATGATATCGATCATATGCTATCGAGGTTGCCCTCCAAGATCGCCTACAGCCTACTAGACGTCGAGCTAGAAGAGGGCAAGACCATTCAGATCCCGCGTCGTGAGTTGTGGGATGTTCGGGTGCAGCTCATGGCTGAGGATGATGGCTCAAATATCTCCGAGACGGAGCCCGGCCTGGGGGAGCACGATGTCAAGACGGGTATCTACGAGGGTGGCTTCAAGAGCTGGGAGAGCAGCGTCGACTTGGTCAAGGTGCTCGCCTCCGAGAACGCTCCCACGATACTCAATCGCGATCCTTGTGTGCTGATGGAGGTATGCGTCCCCTCTTCCTCTTGGCTTTTTCTTGATGCTTTGTTGTTGCTGACAGATCGCTTTTCAGCTGGGCTGCGGTACTGCCCTGCCGTCCCTCGCGCTCTTTCAGTGGGCAATGAACGAGAGAAAATCTGGCGAGAAGCAGCCGCTTACGCTCGTACTGGCTGATTATAACCCATCAGTTCTCTATCTGGTCACCCTGCCCAACTTTCTCCTCGCTTGGGCGCTCTCTCAGCGAGAGAGCACTCCTGCCCTAGCGGGCGCCTTTTCGCTGGAGGACGAAGTCGAACTGCTTCCCGGAGTAGTCCAAGCCTTCAAAGAGTTCCTTACCTCCAACCAAATCACGCTTTCTTTCCTATCGGGTGGATGGTCCCCCGAGTTTGTCGACCTTCTTTACAGCTCTGGTATTCCCTCAAACCCCACAGGAAGTGTCCAGACACTGGTTATTGGCGCAGAGACCATTTACTCGCCTTTCGCCCTCGAGAGCTTTGCGGCCACGCTGCTTTTGATCCTGGAGCGAGAGCGCAAGGAGCGTCCAAGTGGCCATGCTTCCTCTATTGTGGGCGCAAAGAAGATGTACTTTGGCGTCGGAGGATCGTTGGACGACTTTGTCTTGCGGATGAGAGGTCTCGGTGCTTCGGTCGAGCCTCTGCGCGAGGAGGCTGAGGGTGTCCGGCGCGGAGTTGTGCGGTGTTTTCTCTCCTGAGGGTCGGTTTAGGATAAAGCCATCTGGTAGAGGATTCCCGTCACACATCATCCCCGCAGAGTCAAGCCCATTGACGCCTTGTTCTGATAGGGCTCCAACAGTTATGCATGCCCCAACAATCAACTGACTCCTTCATGCAGCACGACGCTGGACTTAAGTTCCACGAGTTCGGATGGTACGGTCCCCTAGTTTTGTTTCGGTCCACCCACGTATCTGTCAAACATGCGGCGACGTGGACAACCCCGTCGGTAAGCGGTGCGACGCTGTTTACTTTTACTCGGCCTCGCTTCGTGAAACAAAGCCATACCACGATACTTGATCTGGCTGTTTACGACATCTGTGCGAACAAGTTGGACGTAAAACAAATGGCAACCAGATGTGCCAGAATTTCGCATGAGGAAGTGTAACGTCGGTAATCATGGGAGCCATCGGAGCCCGAATGACAACCGTAAATGACGTCCAATGGTCTGTCATTATCCTATTCGTCATTGCTGCACCCGAAAGATCGGAGCTTATGAGGCTGACTGTGGTTAAGCTCCGTTATGGTCCTGATATCACAATGGGATCGTTTCCCACCAAGTTCCCACCTTCCCTACAGCCCCGTTTACACCCGTTGACAGCAGCGATCCATGACCGAAAAAAAAAAATAAAAAAAAAAAATAAAAAAAAAATAAGTCGCCACGATGGCATAAAAGAAGTTTACACCATTTGCTGGTCAGGCACGTCATGCTCGCAGTCCAGTCTGTCCATTCCCCGTTATGGATATCACCTCCCGAAGCCTTTGGACCCATGCGGCAGATGCATCATTTACAAGATGTGGCAGTGTCGCCAAGACTATTAAATGTTCGGCCCAACGATTGGAACAATTTCATTCTCTCATTATCAGTGCAGACGCCCATCGAGCTCTAACAAAACACCAATCTTGGTGGAACCAAAGAGCTGAACACCCGGGCTGCCGGTTGTATGAGTGGTCAATCCACAAGCAATAAGCTCGAGTGACACAAGAGGCCATCCAATCATGCGCTTGAGCCTATGATGGCGGTTGTCTGCGACCTTATGCACAGTTTCCTCCTTACCCAGACAGCACGGTATGACTATGCGCGCGCCCCTTGAAGTTGGGGATCACCTGAGATAGGATCACAATGAAGTGGCAAGTGTTGCCGATTGTCCAGATCTTTGCGTAATATCGTTTCCATCTGGTTGCTTGGGTTGTGATGTGACTTGCGTGAACCTGGAGACACACACCATCGTTTTGATTCGCCCAAATATTTCAGCTTTTGTGACGATGAGGGAGACAGGATCTCACCTGCAGTTAGGAACGAAGGAAGACGACTGCTGAATATAACAATGTCGATAGCCTCTAAGATTCCATTCCTTCCAGCCCGTCCCGCCCATGGCTATATATACATATACTCAACAGCGTGGATGACTTGAAAGCGAAAATAGGGTGTTGAGGGCAAGACATCGGCCCAAGTAGAAAGCCAAGCATTGTCCGAAATGCTGCAGCGTCAGAACCGTGCATCTCCAGTTCTTGGCCGCAGTTCTTGGTGGCACTCCAAAATCGAAAAGCAATTCAGCCAATACCATAGAAGCCCTGGTTAAATGATAACCCCACACACACGCAGGAACGGCGATGCTGCATGATCACACGGAACTGGCGGGATAAGATGCAGATGCCACAGCTTCATTATTCGATCTCGAAGAGTCATAAACAAACCAAAACTCCACCAAGATTCTTTTACCATGTCGCTGTTGGTTTTTACGACGAAAGAGAAAGGATGTTCCTTGTGCATAAACGAGGCCGGTCGCTGTTTCCATGAGGACAGCACAAGGTGGCAGTGGTGTTTAAATGGTTGTTGCGCTTTGCGATCCAACAAGCATGCAACCGTTGGCGGGGCAAAGAGCTTTTGGGTATTTCCATGCGATGTTCCGTTATCTAGCACGAAGATCATGGCATCCAAACCGTGAACAAAGCGCGCCACGCAGAGGTTTAAACTGGAACATGTCTCTGCCCCTTGACCTCATCGCATTCCTGACTTGGGAAGAGTGATGCGCCTGGCGGGAGATCTACGGGTTGATGGGTTTTACAGTATGGGATCTTTGTGCTCCCAGGATACTGCGTCATTGCTTGCATCCACATCATATCTCAACAACTCTTCAAGAGCCATCCATCTCCGAGCAAATTTTTTGATCAGAAGACGCGGAAATGGAGGCGAGACTAAGAGCCATTTCACCGGATTTGGGCAATTCAGCAGTTCATGTGGAAGCGACCCTAGTGTAAAGAGGTGAGAACTGAGAAAGGGTGCCTGGAACGTCCCATCATAGACCCCTGCTAGCCAGACCATTTGATTTTTGATTGGTGTACTAGCTTCCGCGCCTTCCCCAGCTTCACGACGATTTAGAATTTGGCGAGCGACTGAGGTTGCTTCGAGTGTGCCTGCCAATTTGGACGGGATTGTGCCATTCCCTTCTTTTTGATTGACCCGCCGTCCCCCCTGCGCGGTGCTGGGCTTGCCACTTGTTCTGCCTCCGTCGTTCCCTTCTTTCCAGACTTTTCAAAGCGTCAACCTACCTCTACACTACCTACACCGTCCCTCTCGTCTCCTGACCTGATCCTCTAAAACCAGTACAATCGCTACCCTATATCGTTCACCTAATTTCCATTGATTTCTCTCCTTTCCACACTCACTAGGTACCGCTTCATCCATAATCAAAAGCTCTTCACCACCCTCACAACTACACTCAGAGTATTCTAGTAATCTCCATCGGGTACGTACGCGAACATCCCCATACCCAACCCCCAGACTAGTGACCCGGTCGCCGATCCACACAATCCACCGTCCACCGCTCCACCGATTTCCGCGCGGCCACGCCTGCTCCAGGATGTCTGTGATCCCCAGGTGAAGGGCGAAAGGCGGAGGAGACCCGGAACGAGATGTGATCCGCTTGGGAGGCTGGGGGCCGCTGTCACAAGTTTATATCATGAGCACCCCGACTGACCGCGTCTTTTTCTTCCACTTCAGTTGCTCGTCATTTCTCTCCCGTCAACAGCCTCATATTACTTGATTCGGCCGTAATCCCTCGTCAACGTCGTCAAAATGAAGTTCTCTCTCGCTGCCGTTAGCGCCTTCGTGGCTTATGCTCTCGCTAAGCCCGCCATCACCAACACTGATTTCAACATCCAGGAGGGCGTCGATTATACCCTTGAATGGAAGGATGCCACTGGTCCCGTCACCGTCACCTTGATGACTGGCCCTGATGCGGACCATATGACTCCCTACAAAACTATTGCTTGTAAGTTTTGAACCTCATAATATCTCTCGAAGGGGGCGCGATTTGCTGATAAAGTAAAAGCCGGTGTCACTGGTGACTCGTACACCTGGACTCCTGAGGATGTTCCTTCCGGCACTTATGCCTTCAAGATTGCCGATGGTGACTCTAAGGCGGACGAAAACTACAGTGTCCGCTTCCCCTATGTTGGCAGTGTCGAGGCCACCAGTAGCGCTTCGAGCACCCTGAGCACTGTCACCAAGACCAGCACCTCTACCAAGGTCTCCTCCACTGTTGAGTCGAGTACCATTGAGTCTAGCTCCGCTGTCTCCAGCTCCACTGCTTCCAGCACTGATGCTAGCAGCACCGTCACCTCTGCCGGTAAGTTACATGTCGTGATACGATCATCCTAACTATAAGTTCAGAACATATACTCATACAAACCATCATCATCAGCTTCCTCCGCTGCCACCACCACCACCACCACCCGTGCCGCTACTTCTACCGGTTCTGCCCCTACCAGCAGGCCCCCCAACACCAACAATGCTGAGCGTTTCGCTTCTCCTCTAGCGCTCATCCTCGGAACCGTCGCCGCCCTCGTCTTCTTTAACTAGGAAGCCTACGATTATGTAATTGAAGGTAACCACAACACTTTTCGCTGTGGTTCTCGTACATAATTCCTTCTTTCTTGACGGAGCAACATGTTCATAAATGAGCTTCGACGCCTCAGCACACTCCAAACGACCGAATACTCTCCGAAGTTCGCCTTTGGGAGTTGGAAATAATCATGTTCTTGGAGTTGGCTTGGTGTTTTACTATGGAAAAATTTGGGCGCTTTGTGATGGCTTAATGAAAGGATGGATACGAACGGGAGGACAGCTATTGCGGCAAAAGTGTGGCTATGGACTATAATACCCCCGATTATGGATGATGAAGCTTCTTAATGTGCATAATCTCTACTATCAGGCTTGTCATCGATGAGTCCTACCTCTTATGGACGAGTTCCACGGATGGGTTCTGGGTAACCATCTCATCGCGTGAGCAGTTTAAGTCACAAGTTTCTTCAAACCCAGCCGTTGATATCCCTGTACCTACCTGGGGTTATTGTTGTTTCGTGACCTCACCAAGTGTTGCCCATTCACTTTCACATTCCCAAGCTGATCAATTTACGTACATGTTTCATTCACAAACAACCCACATACCCAAGATTTCTCCAGGTTCCCCAAATTCTATATCTGTGATCGTTCATCCAAAAATGCAGGGAGACGACGCAGGGACCTGTCCCCACACCAATGCCGGCATGAAAGACGTCAGAGGACGGGGTTTGTTTGGTTGTTTGACATTTTGGCTTGGTGGTACCAAACTAAGCACAGGACAATGGGTACCCAAGTAAGGCCTCGGGTCGCAAATGGCAGCACAGGGGCAAGCATGGATGAACATGGTACAAAACTCCAACGGCCACCATGCCAACGGGTAGCTGCATGCGTACGTACCGCAGACGGTATCGCCAAGGACCGTGTTGCCGTGTTGTCATGATCCGTTGATCTGTAAAGTCGTCAGTTTCGGCCCTACCGACCTTTTCTTTCCCTTGTGAAGCCTGGGGAAAGTAGAAAGGGTAGCAAGGGCAGAGAAGTAGGTAAGCTAGTAAGCAAACATTGGTTAGCTCATTCCTCGGTGTCGTGCAGCAACTCCTGTGAACTTTTTGGTCCTGCGGGCTCCCACTCATGCCTTGTCGCCGCCGTTGTGCCGTTGGGGCCCGTGAGCTGTTTATGCTGCTTTGACCGTTGACCGGTGAACCTTCTTCAGCCGATGTTGGATCGGGTCGGGATGGGTCTAGATCCCGGAATTTAAAAAGAACTCGGTACGGGACCCTGGTGTGGTTAGGTATGATTTGTTGCGTTTTCCATGGAAGGGATGAAGAAAGGAAGGGATGGAGCCGAAGGAGAGCGGGCTGAAGAACACATCAAAGGCCTAGGGCGGCGGTCGGGAGGAGTATCAGAGGAATCTTCATTTCAACCTTGTTAGGGAATGACATGGGATGGAAACAGGTGCGGCCTTTTAGGGGAGAGTTCGATCAGGTAAGTTTTGAGGGTTATGATGATGAGGCGGGATGGTGAGGCACTTGGTACACGTTAGTTGAGGGTGAGCAGCGTCGCCGCCGAGGCCAGATTCATAACATCGAGTCAATTAATCTCTTTCTATCTCTCGATATCCGAAAATATCCAAATGCTTTCTTCGCTCCAGTGCCATACTTTTGCGCTTCTGTGTGTTGATACCAGTTTTGTCTTACGACAAATAACCGTCGATGGAAACAACGTTTGAACGCCGCTGATAATGCTCCCTAAAGGTATGTTTTGCGTGGTTGAGGATATGATATGCAAAAAACTTGTGATATGCAATATAAAGATCCCTAAATCGGTGGTGTCGGTTTCAGAATACAATGCGCTCTCCATCCTGGATGCCGCCAGTAAACAAGATATTTGTTTATCCCCTTCTATGTCGCTTTGCGCAAAGGATTTTTGAATGTTGTCCTGTATGCCCTAAACATCCTCCATTCTAGAGGCGTGGCTTCGGCGTCGCCATGTCCGCCGGTTCCTCAGAAACAAGTACGACGACCACACAGATATCGTCCTCCTTGCCGCCGTGCCACGCGTCCTGGGGGAAGTACTTCTTGACCTCCTTGGCGAACGGGCCGTCCAACTTCGCGTTCATGCTCGCCGACTTGGCAGCGCTGACAATATGCGTGGCAATGAAGCTCTGCAGCGTGAAAATGGGCTTGTCGTCGCTGTCGAGCTTGGTGAAGGGAGTCAGGTCCTCGGCGACCTGGACCCCAGCATCGGTGCCCTTCCATGCGCCGAGCTTCTGCATTGTGCTGCTGACCAGACGGAGAATGTCCTGGTTGAACAGGTTGTCCCAAAGACCATCGCTTCCAAAGACGACAACGTCTCCATGCTTCAACTTGTGGCGGGTCACATCGGCGTCGCGGGGCTGATCGATAAGCAGTCCCCCGCCAAAGGTCGCAGCGCGGAGCAACATACTAGGCGGAACCACGCTGAGCTGAAAGGGGGTGTTGAATGCGTGTGTCTGAGGTTCGCTGGCGGTGTGCACCCCGTTGAGCCTGAGTATTACGAAGCCGCTGTCGCCAAGGTTCGCAACCTCCATCGTGCCGCTCTCATCCAATATTCCAACCACAGCCGTGCTGCCCCCAGCCTTGATAGTCGGGTCATGGCAAACGGCCTCGTATCCCTTTTGCATCAGCGAGCGTGCCGTCAACGGCGCGTTACCACTGATGTTCCCCTCACCACCCGCAGGCGCCGCTGGCCCATTGGCCGCCGCTGCCGCAATCTTGGTGGGCTGCTTGTCGTTTTCGTATGCGGCAGCCGCCATATAGTCGCAGAAGGCATGCGAAAAATCGGCCGGGTCGACACCGCTGTCCATCCAGCCGCCCACACCATCGGCTACGCCCAGTGCAACCTCGCCGGGCTTGTTTCCTACGCGACTGACGAAGAAGGCATCCTGGCCAGACTCTGGGCGCGCCGACTTTGCCTTCTTGCCGGGTTTGGATACGCGGTGGTAGGGGTTAAAGTGGAAGACGTGGGTGGACGGGTTGAAGGGGCGGCCCTTCCCGACGTACGAGGCGGCAATGTTGTAGACGAACTTGGTACCGGATCCGGAGGCAGGCTGCTCGGCGGCCGTCGAGTATGGAGCTTTCGTCATGAGCTGGTGGG
>HF970619.1:2815-15295 GCA_000604205.2 Neurospora africana FGSC 1740
CCGTCTTGGGGGCTCCGTAGACCCCGCCCTCGTCCAGGCCCGCCACGGAACTGGAACCACACTGGAGCCGCTGGAGTTGCTTGAGACGTTGGAGCTCAACGGGGCGGAGATCGGAATGGAGTCAAGTATGGATTGGCCGTGCATCACTGCGGAGATGGGTCACCTCTTGGGGTAAAGCCTGGGGAAATTTGGGTGGACTCGGTGGAATTCCCCCTCTCCAACGTGCTGATTGCAGGCAATGCCCCTCGAGATACCGGAGACACAGCGTCCACAGGGCTTCCAAGCAGCGGAAAGCAAGGAATATGACTCGTATTGACAGGTTTGACAGCCTGCGCCCGCCTGTCCCCAGCCTGCGGCCGCGGGCGAACATGCCAGATATGCGTGGGGAGAACTCCTCTGACTCCGTCGCAGTGTGGGCAGAAAGGGGAACAACCTGGTGCTGTTTGGCTGCAGAAACGTCATATGGAGAAAAGAAAGGCAAGAAAAGGAGGGGCCCCGTGTTTTGGGGTGGAGGACATTGTGGTTCCTCCATGTAATTAGAGCTTGAGGGGGGAGGTGAGGGGAAAGCAAAAGCATGTGAGGGGGAGAAAGGGGGTTTTTGTTGTTGTTTGGGTCTGTGATTGTTCTCCCGTCTTTGTGAAGAAACGAATAAAAACACCATGAGAACCTCGATGGATACCCACATTACATATCAACGTCGCAAAAAGTCCAACGAGGCTCGGGATTAACCCTGGCTGATCTTTTCTTGATGGGCGGACGGTGAAAGGGGAAACGTCGCTGTCGTATTGAGATCCTCTTACAAGACCGATCACAAGATGTAACACTGGCCAGCACCGACACCTCTCTAGCCAGTCACCAGCCAGCACCCGACCGAATGTGGGGAGAACATGTTCGGCAGACCGCGGTAAAACACGCTGGTCAACCAATTCAAGCTCTTCCGTCTGAGCGACGGCGGCCACGGTCGAACCGAGTTGGAGAGCTAGTCACTACCCCGCGCCAAGTGTCCCCAGGCCGAGAAGGTACATACACGCTGGTGTTGGCTCGGCGTGTTAAGCCGAGCGAGAGTGTGTGTGAAAAGAAACATAAAAAGTCTCTTGGCTTCGAGTTTTCTGTTTGTCCGGGCCACCTCACTCCCTTTCTTTTTCTCCTTCTCCTCCATCAGCTTCTTCCTTACCTCTTCTTAAAACACCATAATGTCTGCTGTCAACCGCGGTTTGCGCCAGGCGTCCAAGCAAGTGCGCCTATCCCAGCGTGTGAGCAATCTTAGCTGCACCAGATCCGCCGGTCTCCAGTCTGCCTTCAGACTCCAGAACTCTTCCTCCACTTCCACTTCTGCTCTCCCCAACACCCGCACCAGCAGCTTCTCTACCATGGCTTCCCTCCAGTCTGCCGCCCCCGGCGTCACCCCCTCGCCCGCCCACCACAAGGGCTACGACCCCGAGATCACCGACATTGCCGACTATGTCCTCAACAAGAACATTGATTCGGAGCTTGCTGTAAGTTGTTGTCTCCCTCTCTTCCGTCCCTTCCCATCAATTTATCTCAAAAAGCCCTCAATCTCGAGGAGCTTTATCAGATGAACTGGTTATAGACATCGGACGAAAACCTACCTAAACCTACAAAACACCACATGCTAACCGCCAATGTTTACAGTTCGACACTGCCAGATGGGTCTTCCTTGACACCCTTGGCTGCGGTCTTGAGGGCCTCCGCTTCAAGGAGTGCACCAAGCTCCTCGGTCCCACCGTCCCCGGCACCGTTGTGCCCAACGGCCCCAAGGTCCCCGGTACCCCCTACCAGCTCGACCCCATCAATGCCGCCTTCAACATTGGCGCCATGATCCGCTGGCTCGACTACAACGACTGCTGGCTCGCCGCCGAGTGGGGCCACCCCTCTGACAACCTTGGCGCCATCCTCGCCGTCGCCGACTGGATCACCCGCACCAACAAGGCCGGCGGCAACCTCGCCAACGGCAAGCAGTTCACCGTCCGCGATGTTCTCGAGGGCATGATCAAGGCCCACGAGATCCAGGGCTGCCTCGCTCTGCTCAACTCGTACAACAAGGTCGGTCTCGACCACGTCGTCCTCGTCAAGGTCGCCTCCACCGCCGTCGTCTCCAAGATGCTCGGCCTCAACGAGAAGCAGACCGCCGATGCCATCACCCAGGCCTGGGTTGACGGCCAGTCCCTCCGCACCTACCGCCACTCCCCCAACACCATGTCGCGCAAGTCGTGGGCTGCCGGTGACGCCTGCCAGCGCGCCGTCAACCTGGCCCTCAAGGTCCTCAAGGGCGAGCCTGGTGTCCCCACCGTCCTCTCCGCTCCCGTCTGGGGCTTCTACGACGTGCTCTTCAAGGGCAAGAAGTTCGAGTTCCAGCGCCCCTACGGCAGCTACGTGATGGAGAACGTTCTCTTCAAGGTCTCCTACCCCGCCGAGTTCCACTCCCAGACCGCCGTCGAGGCCTCGGAGAAGATCCACGCCCAGCTCAAGGCCATGGGCAAGTCCGCCGCCGACATCAAGGAGGTCACCATCCGCACGCACGAGGCCTGCATCCGCATCATCGACAAGCAGTTCAAGCCCATGGACAACTTTGCCGACCGTGACCACTGCATCCAGTACATGTGCTCTGTCATGCTCACCTTCGGCCGCCTTACCGCCGGCGACTACACCGACGGTTCCGAGGCCGCCACCTCGGAGCTCGTTGAGTCCCTCCGCAAGAAGATCAAGTGCGTCGAGGACCCCCAGTTCACCGCCGACTACCACGACCCCGCCCTCCGCACCATCTCCAACGGTCTTACCGTCGAGCTCAACGACGGCACCTTCCTTGATGAGGTCGTCGTCGAGGCGCCGCTCGGCCACCGCCTCCGTCGCGAGGAGGCCAAGCCCCATATCCTGGCCAAGTACAAGCGTCATTTGGAGCCCCACTTCAGCGCCGACAAGGTTGAGAAGCTCGTTGCTCTCGGCCAGAACCCCAAGGAGTTGGAGGCTATGTCGGTTGATGAGTACGTTGACCTTTATGTCAACGAGAAGAGCAAGTTTGTTCAGTAAATGGCTTGCTGGTTGGAGCAGAGAGGGAAAAAAGATGAAGGAGTGCATTATATAGAAGCGATCTTTGGTGTGCTTAGAATGGCGTGAAATGAATATACCATTTTCTTTTTTCTTGGTTCACAAACATATATATCCATTTGCTTCTCATGCTTGCTGTTGACTCTCGAGTGATTGTGGACTGTATTTTGCCCTCAAAGTGCGCTATGGGACCTCACTTGATACTCAGAAGACGACCTTTGTTTTACTGGTACTGATATGGTTATCACCTACTAGAACTAGCAGATAGATGCCTATACGAGAAAAGACCTTGAAGATGACGGACCCCTAACCAGTTACGATAACCAAACAAACACAATGAACCAACTCCCAAAATCTGCGGACCTAGTAGACTAAAAGAGAAGAAGACAAAAGACGGCTACACCTTTCATATGACCTATCAAACCCCACGCACAATCCGCGGTAAAGTATACCTCTATGATGCCACAACGGTGTAAAAGAAAACCCAATACAAGGGGTTGGGTAGATATTGATGTGGTTCTTCCTCCCGACTTAAACGACGTTCCTGCCCAACGACTCCTAACCGTCAAACTCGACGCCCACAACCTTAGCCGTCACCCCAACCCCATTACCACCGGCGGCACTCGCCTCACCTGCTTTTCCCAAATTACTACCGCTCCCTTGTTGCAGTTGAGCCTCAGCAGTAGGATCACTAGCCTCCGCATCCGCCCCCGTCAACAAATCTCTATCCGAACTCCTCACTCCCCCACTTCTATCCTCCAACGCTGACCCTTCAGCGCCACCAGACCCATTCCCGTTCCCACCAAGCGACAAGCCCTCAACAGGTCCACCATCATCCTCATCATCTTCTTCGTCATCGCCGCCGCCGCGATTCGCGCCGCCCGGCCTCTGCTGCCCCGGCAGCGCATTCTTCTCCAGCTCCCTCTGCGCCTCCTCCATGCGTCTCCTCACCTCCGCCGCGACACGCATTCCGTCCGTAACAATATTGTCCAACACGCCTCTTAGACCGCGTCCGGCACCTGCTCCTCCTTGCTGGTTGTTTCCTCCGCCGGCACCGCCGAAGAAGCCAATGTTGGAGAAAGTGCTTCCTAGACCGCCAACGCCGTAAGATGACGAGGTGGCGTTGGAAGAGTTGCCGCTGGACATGTTGATGCCCTCTACGAGGTGGAAGGAGCACGGGAAGGAGGACTCGAAGAATTGCTCGAGGAGCTCGTCGGCCAGGACGACCATGCGGAAGGTGGGCAGGGTGATGTGCAAAGGGTTGTTGGGGTCGAGGGCTATGTTGGCCTTTTCCGACTGCTGGCGCGAGACGCGGCGGCGGCGGTCTTCGTTGTTGTTGGAGATAGAGGAGGGCGCGGTGGATGGGTCGAGATGCAGCGAGGAGGGCGGTTGCAGGCTCGATGTGGCTGTGTCCTCGGAGCGCTTGGCTGGGCCCCGGGGGCTGGCGGTTGGGGAGTCCATGGCTAGGAGATCGTCGTCGTTCTCTTCGTCGAAGTCGTCGTCATCGTCACCAATGGCAAAAGCATCAGGGTCTGCCAGGCCCTGGGCGGCATCGTCGTCATCAATGGAGATCAGGTTGTCTTCCTGACGTGACGCCGTCTGCTGTTGTGCTGGTTGCTGGCTGTTTTGGTTATTGGGATGGTCTGGGTCTGCGTACTCGAAGCATCTCCTGATAAATGCACTGACGCTCCCGAGGAATCTCTCATTAATAGACTGATCGGGCACCTCATTTCCAGGAGTCACCATGCCCTCAGTCATCATCCCGTTAGGTGCAGTCGCACGATCCAGTGCACCCTCCAACCCCCGACGTGATAGGAAGAGCAAAGCCTCGGACATGCGCAATATGCCTTCCCGATCAACCTTGCCGTCCCCATCATCGTCATGCAGTTCAAAGAAGTAGTTAATCGTTCCCATGATATCCCGCTTTCCTTTGATGCGAGCCAGGCCAGTAACAACGTTTTGGAGAGTGAGCGCGGAACTGGAATCAAAGTCCCATTTCCTGAACAACCTTCGGAGGAACTCGTGATCTGCTGGTTCGGGACCATTGCCCCAAGGAGACAAAGATGACTCGTTCTTCCGGAAGCTATTGTAGAAACCACCCCCGTTGCTAGAACCGGTATCACGGCGAGACTGAGTGGGGGAATCCGAAACAGCCCACTTGGCGATACCCGCGAGGAACTCTCTGAAGGCATCGTAATCCATCAGGCTCGTGCTCGGACCCAACCCAACTCGCCCCTTTTCGACATTCCCCTCGTCCACCATTTGGCCGATTCTCGATATCCGGTTGCTTTTGGCTCTCCGTGCCTCTTCCTGCTTGATGATAAGATCCCGTTGCTGCCTCTCGTACAGCACACCGTAGAACCTATCATATACCGCACCGAGCTCGTCGGTGCTTAGAAGCTTACTCTCCGGCCCCAAGTTCCGGATGGCCGTCCGCTTGGCAAAGCTCTCAATGTTGTTCAGCACGGCGTCCTTGTTCTTTAGGCGGAGTTCTGTGATTGTGCTGTGTGTGATGCCAGAGAACTCCTTGAATGCTACCACCATCAACTCCTGAAACCTGGTAACAGCTCTCAGTTTCGGATTTTCCGACTTCGGGTGTGCCGACTCATCCAAGCGAGCAAAATAATTCTTTAATACCGATATGAAGGCACCGTCGTCAGTGGCATCCAGTAGCTCCTCGCCGTTTATTCTTAGAATCGCCAAGCCGACCTGGAACAGTACCTTGGGGCCCTCGACGAAGAAGACATCCAAGACTCTGAAGGCGAAGACTAAGGGCATGGAGTTGATGTATAATGACAGGAACCACGGAAGAGAGACCACCGAAAGCTGCACATCGCATTTCACCAAGTGTTCCCACAGGATGGGCATGGTCCTCTCCACAAGGGATTCGAACACCTTCTGATCCAGGAGAGTACCATACATGGTGGTGGAGTAGTAGCCAGGAACCAGCCGGTCACAGAGAGTCGACAAGAGGAAGAATGCCTGGGCTTCCGACATGTAGATAAGCAGCGCGGCAACGACGATGTTCATGGCCTGGCAATAACCAACGTCGGCGTTGACCCAGCTGTAAGCGGTAAGCACCCGGCGCAACCGGCCGATGCCTTCCTCGCTCTGGAACCCCGGGTACTCCGGAAGACTGCGGTTGAGGTCCTTTTCGATTTCGTCGATGGCCAGCGATTCTTTCCCCGAGTGCTTAGCGAGCGTATCGGCATACAACGTCGGGTTCTCTAATCGCAAATAGATGGAGCCTGATGTCAGCTCCCAGATTTCGCCCCTCAGCCTGTTTGGCAGGCCGACTCTGATGAGCTTGTGGAATGTAGGCTGACGGATCAACGTCACGTTCCGACCGTTGTCTCGAAGATATTCGGCCCACAAGCGCATCTTTGCTCGGTCTCGCAGCTTCTTGGGATCACCAGGGTATCGGAAGATCATGCCGAGCCCCGCGTCGGGCGGGCTGGCGCTCTTCTGCTCCTCGGGTCGGAGCAGGTATTCCGAGTAGCACTCGCCAATGACCTTCTTGAGTTTGCCGACGTTTCCCACGGCCGCACGGAGCCCCTTCTTGAGACCATCGCAGAAGCGCTCGCAAGCTACCCGTGTGCCGGCAAGCTGAATAGTTATCCGTTGTTCCCTCACTTCTTTCCTGTCCTTGTTATCCTTGGGGGCATCCTGGCTGATTCCGTTCCATGTTGTTATCGCGAGAGCAAACTGTTATCGTCCCATGTCAGCACTGGTCTTGGCACCCTTTTTTGTTAATTTCTTGAAGGGATGATGTCCTACCTGGAAATTCTGGCTGTGGAGGCGCTCTACCCTGCGGATAGAGCTTAGCGGAAAGGTAAACCCGTTACCGCTGGGTCCTCCGCCATGAGTCTGTCCGGTAAATGCTGAAGAGGTCGAGGTGCTAGCTGACTGCAGGAAGCTCGAAGGCGTGGTAGAGAAGCAGAGGTAGGCCTCTGAGAGGTGTAATTTCCCGGCGTAGTGGAAGCCCCTATCTTGGTCCTTGCCGCCCTGTGTCACGTTCGAAGGAGGGATGGTGAGCTCGGCTGTGATCTCGTAGAGCGGATGTTGGGAGTCGGGCAGCCGAAATTGACTCTGGAAGAGGGAGGCCTTGGACGGGTTTTTGTCGGAATCGGTCAGGTTCAGGCCCTGGGTCGGATCGAGCAACTGTTGTGCCTTTTGCACAAAGCTCGATAGGTTCAACATTGCTGCTGTGGTTGTGCGAGCTCACGGCCCTGCCATCAAGAGGCCCGAGGCAGCTGTGTGTATGTATGTGGTTGTAGATGATGGTATCAAAGCGGCGGGCAGCGGAACGATTGGCGGGCTGATGACGGTCGATCGGAATCTCAGCTTGGCGGCATCGCCCGGCAACCACTTGTTGCTCTTGCAGTGTATGGCGGGAGAAGCCTCGGTGTAGATGCCGATTAGAAGCGAAGGATAGTAGGATGTTTCAGTATATACGGTCGCAGCAATGGGAACTCGAATGGGTGGTGTAGAGTGGTGACCGTGGTGGTGATTGGTTGACCTTCCAGTTGCTCCGTCCTTTGTAGGATTTAGCCGAGCACTATATCTTGGTCGCCGACAGTCTTTGTGATGGTTCGCCGTGACTTGGGTGATCTGTATTATATCAGTCGGGTGAAGGTGTTGTCGAATGGGCGGCGACTGGTGCTGTAGTGGTCTGTGTGTGCCAGATGATATTTGCGGCTCGGGGAGTTGAGTGGGATGGAAGGCATGGAGATTGGAGCGATGGAGGTTCCGCCGTCCTCGTCCATTGCTTGGTGTAGGTATTTCACTCCCAGTGTGGGGACCTGTGTTTCAATGATGCAGCCCAGCTGACCCGTGCGGGCCAACCGCTTCGCAGCAGCGGCAGCGGTGGCAGCTTCCTAGGTAGCCTTCTAGGTACCGACGCAGCACAGGGCACCCCCTACCATGCACCGGCCGTTCCTGACGTTAGCGCATTGCTGGAGATTCCCTTCAACTTCCAGGTTCCCAGAGGCCCTCCTACCTAATGCGCCTCCCATGATCACTTGTTGCTCAATCATCAATAAGCGGCGAGATGAAAACAGACTAGGTGATCAACCATCTGATGATATCTTCGACTCATTCAAACGTATTCCTCTTTACTGTACCAACTATGTGCAACGTTCTTCGTACCTCTGCCCTCTAGCAACGTCAAGTGTCTACCTACCTAGAGCTCCAACTCTCTCTGAGGTGCGCTAGGTACGGGGATATAAGATCATAAAAAGCATCAAGTAACCGATAAACCCGCGACGCCCTTCCAGTACCGTCCTGTAATAACTCCGATTCCGCCTCTTCCCGTTCCAGTCAGTCCTCATTCTCGAGAACGACGAAGAATATTAATATGAAATTCCCCAGACAAAGCTACAATCATAACCATCGTTTCGCCGTGCTGTCGCCTTCGAGCGAGGGACAACTTGACACATTGGAGACGGGCCTGGCTACCCGGAACGTCAAGCATACCCGTCTCCTCGATGTCAAGCGCACGACCAAATACCCGAGTGACTTCAAGCAGTCGCACCATATATCCCATCCGACTGACCATACCCGATATTCCTCTACCCATTGAGCCGGTAGCCCAGCTCGAAATCTTCTCACCAGAAACCGCTTGAGATCCAAATCTTAGTCGCTTGAGTGATTGACGACCTGAGACCCTTCACTAAAAGTCCTCAAAATACTTTTCGTACTTCTCAAACATCTCATCCGTATACGGCTCATTGTTGACGTCCTGCTCGGGGTACACGTCGAAGCACGAAGCGTCGCCGGGGTGACTTAGGTGAGGGATGATGGGGCCCTTGTGCCGTTTTTCCTCCACGGCCTCCCAGTCAACGCCCTTGAACCATGGGTGCGCCTTCACTCTTGCCGCGCCGCCGCTCATGTTGCCGAGTCGCATGGACCGATCGACTGTGCAGAAGGACCGGATGATGTCCTTGGCTTCTTCGCTGATTTCTGTTGAGGCGGAGAATAGGACCGGCTTTTCTACGATTCTGACTTGGGTGTTAGTGACGGTGAACTTCCATCTCAACAGCTCAAGGTGGAAATGACTCACTGTCTGTAAATCTCTAGGGGATTGTTGTGGTAAAACGGGGGATAGCCCGTCAGGAATTCGTATATCAGGATCCCCAACGCCCACCAGTCCACCGCTGTCGTGTGACCCTTATTCTGAATAACCTCGGGCGCCAGGTACTCTGGAGTGCCACAAAGGGTGTAGGTCTCGACCGGGCGCTCATCGTCCTTGTACCCCAACCGCTTGGCAAAACCAAAGTCGACCAGCTTGATGTGCCCATCCGCATCCAACAGCAGATTCTCGGGCTTCATATCCCGGTAAGCTATTCCGCCCTGCTTTTCGTGGAGGTACTCGAGCACGAGCACGATCTCGGCCGCGTAGAAGCGTGCCATCTCCTCGTCGAACCGGCGGTGTTTGCGCAGGTATGTGAACAGCTCTCCGCCGGGAATGTAGTCGAGCAAGAGGTAGAGGAAGTCGCGGTCGGCAAAGGAGGCTTGGAGACTGGTGATGAAGGGGTGGCCCGTTACATCCTTGAGGATCTGTCGCTCGTGGCGCACATGGTCGATCTGTTTTAGTCTGATCACTGTAACCGCGTGTTAGAGACCCCGACGCCCGACAGTCTCTGTATTGCGGCCCAAGCGAACTAACCTTCCGTCTTTCTTAGAATCTTCAATGCGTAAACCTTTTGACGGTCAATATCGGTGCCGTTGGCTGGTCGGACGAGTACCACACGAGCGAATGTGCCTATCGACCGTTTATAAGTGGTTAGCAACACAGTCCGTAAGGCGCGTTGGAAGTCTTGAAACCGTACCAGTTCCCAATGTCCTTATGCGGTGAAAGTCGCTTAGCTGGGGTTTGCGCGTGGCCATCTCGAATCCACCACCAGTATTATTATTCTGTTGCGTTTGTGATGGGTCATTTCGGCGCTGGTCGTTCTTGGGAGAGTTGTGCTGCCAAAGCATGCAGGGATGAAGTTGCGGTTGCGATTGCGCCTGCTGCTGTTGTTGGCGCTGCTGGGCAGCTGCAAGTAACCCCTTTGCCTGCAGTGGGTGTAGCCCACCGCCAAAGGAGTGTGACGAGGCGACGGTGGCCGCCATGTTGGATCCGGACCAGTGAGTTACTCGAAAAGCGGCAGGTATGTTTCGGTCTTTCGATTCGTCCG
Organism: Neurospora africana FGSC 1740; assembly: GCA_000604205.2. Classification (NCBI taxonomy): domain Eukaryota; kingdom Fungi; phylum Ascomycota; class Sordariomycetes; order Sordariales; family Sordariaceae; genus Neurospora; species Neurospora africana. The sequence continues at coordinate 13,063 of HF970619.1, forward strand.
AAAAGGGGCGTTTGGAGGTATTGACGAGAGTCCCTATGGTGGCTGGATTTGAGGAGGAATGTGGAGGTGGAAAGGCAATGCGGGGGAGCGGAAGAAGGGCCGAAGGGAAATCCAGAATCGCAGTCGTTCAAGGAGGGGGATCAAACGAAGAAGTCCGGACGGGATATGCAGCAAAGAAGAGGTGTGTGTAGTCGGCGAACAGCGTCAGGGGTTGAAGTTATCGAGCGCGATGTCTACTATAGTAGACTAGTTTGTCTGTGTGTGTCGAGATCGTACTTATTGTTGTAAACCACACGCTAGTAATGTCGGGCAAAGTCAATGGCAGATCGTTGCAGTGCTGTGCTGGGGCGCAAAGTGAAGCAGGAGTTGGGGACAGAGTCTAAAGAAGACGTTGTGGTAGGTATGGCGGGGTTTTTGACAAGTTGTTTCTCGGGTAGAGGTCGGTTGCCATCCGGCCCAGCGGGATGCCAGTGACGAAAGCCCGAGTAATAGAGAAAATGGAAGCTGGGAACTAGTAGTATAATCGCGGGACTAAAAGCAGGCATGAATTGAGGCCCGGCATGGGTATGGACGGTGTGAACAGACAACGTTCACGATCCATTGCTTCACTTGGACATACCATCTCGACATCGAATGCTTGCCTTACCGTACCTCTACCTTATCCCCACCAGGTCCAACCAGTCTTCCCCGGTGGATGGAAGACTCCTCACTGTCCACCAGGCACTCTGCAGTGATCAGTGGGGGGATTGGGGGGATGAGACCTGGGGGCGTGGGCATTGTGGGCATTGTGTGGGAACGGGGGCGGTGGGGATGACGTTGGTTTCTGCAGACCCCAGTTCCTGCGCGACATCTCGTGGGCCTGGATTGCCCTGAATGGCGCTCTGAGATGGGAGAGGCAGACCAAACGGACCGACCGGCGGCGAATCGCAGCGAATCAGGTCTTTTACAATTCCGAGACGGGACCCGGAACTTAACGAAGGCTGCATCTGTTAGAGGGCGGTGAGTGTTTTCTTTTCTCATATGAGAGAGAGAGAGAGAGAGAGAAAGAAAGCCAGTGGACAAGTTTCGATTAAATTCCTTGACAAAAATACAGTAACATACGACGATGCACGGTACACTGAGCGCTCGGAGACCATTCAGGGAAACACAGACCAGTTTCATGCTACCTAGAGGTAGCTACAAGCTCATCGTGAAGGATCGGTTCAGGGCAGTTTCAATCTAGGAAAGAACCGGTTCGACGGTTGTTGAGATTCCCGTAATTGTCAAGGATTCTCTGCCCAGGGACCCTCCGCCAGCGTCTAAAACAGCCGCACGACCCGGTTTTAATCGTAATTGCGGGGTTCTCAGGCAGAGCCCATGTCTCTTGCACTGCGTCAGTGTACGGAAGAATACAGGGGATGTCGATCTCGATACACCTTCTCTCTCTCTCTCTGGATGATGTCGTCGTCTTAACACACCCAAACGCACTCTGTCCTCCAAAGTACTACCGTTGGACATGGCTGAAAAAGGACAGGACCAGATTCGAATCGGGACCTGACGAGTGGCTGTTCGTTAGAGGAGCCGCCCAAACGCCTGTGACCTGTACCTCGCGTCCGTGCCTGCTTTAGACTTTCCGTCCCATGCTTTTCTGCCATGCTTCATGAGTGGAAAGGAACATCAAGCACCTGTCCTGCCCCTGAAATCTCCAGCCTAAACGCTGGTCTTTCCCGTTATGTCACACATTGGTTGCCGCAGCTTTTGCGCCCGCGCGATCTCCAGGGTCCGACTTCTTCAAACGATACATAGTTGCGGAGCTTACCTAAAACACCATGACATACTACATACACCGGAGGACGGCGGTGACATGCCAAAATTGGGGAATAACTTCGTGTCGAAGCACATCTATAGTAATCTTGTGATAATCACTAGTGGGCGATAATAAGACGTCAATCTCCGATGCTATCACACAAGAGTCTTTCGGGACCATCCGCCAAGTGCCAAGACTTTCTCTGAGTCTAAAAGTCTTCAACACCAAGCAAGAGGTCGCCATGTTATAAACACAGAGTAATGAAAACATTCAGTCAAATTTTTTGACATCCCATGTTTTTCCTTTATTCGTGATAGAATTCGTCGTGCGTTTCCCACTCGTGACACTGTTCCAGAACTTCACAACACCGACCAAGGGAAGCAAAAGTCAAAACTCCCCTTACCCACGAAGACACGATATCCGATCACCTCGTGTGGCGGGGGTGGT